>CAJQZJ010032244.1:615789-644851 GCA_907164525.1 Lophiomys imhausi
GAGAGAGAGAGAGAGAGAGAGAGAGAGAGAGAGAGAGAGAGAGAGAGAGTCTACCTCTAGCTTCTATATTGGGATTCTGTCTGTCTTGAGCTTTCACATGTCTTGTGGACTCTTCCACAATCATCACCATGAGTTCATATGGACAACCATCCTGTTTTGTTCAGAAAACACTGTTTCCTTGAAGTATCACAGTCGCTGGCTCTTGGAATGTTTCTACCCTCTCTTCATCAGTGGTTCCTGAACCTTAGGGAGAAAGATGTGATAACTGTATCCCCTACAGGTGTGTGCCACCAAATCTGACTCAAGAAATCTTTACAAATTGACATTATTCATTATATTCCCCTTTAGTATCCAAAAAGTGACCAGAACTATATTATTTCTCTCATGAACATCAGAAGTTACCGGAAATCTCACTCTAGCCCCATATATTTTTATTTTGTCTTTATGACAAAATTTTTATTTTGTCTTAGGCTACACATGATAAGTGTAGCCTAAGATAGGGGGGGGTTATCTTGACTCAAAGTTTACAGAAATATAGTCCATTGTGTTAAAAAATGCCAAGCCCAACTCCACTTGTTTGTTTATTTTTTTCCATGGCAGGGCTTCTTTGTGTAACAAGCCCTGGCTGTCCTGGACTCACTTTGTAGACCAGGCTGGCCTCAAACTCACAGAGATCCACCTGCCTCTACTTCCCTAGTACTGGAATTAAAGATGCGTGCCACCATGCCCGGCTCAACAATCAGTTTTTCCATTGCCTTGGTCATTATGCTTATAAAATCACCCTAGATTATAGTGTGATGTGTAATCTCCTCAGGAAAATGCAGTCTTTAAATCAGAAAAGCTTATCAGGGCTGAAGAGATGGGTCAGTGGTTAAGAGCACTGGCTGCTCTTACAGAGGATCTGAGTTTGAATCCCAGCATCCATATGGCAATTCACAATCGCTTATAACCCTAGTTCCAAGACTCCAGCTCCCTCTTCTGGCCTCTGTTGGCACTGACCACACAAGTGGTATTCATACACCTGAAATAAAATAATCTAAAAAAAAAAACAAACAGTACTTGCTTAGCTAGCTTTCTTACATAGCCCAGGCCCATTTGCTTAGATCTGCCTAGGCTGCCTAGACACAGTGATGTGGGTCTTCTTACATTGATTAATGCCCCCACAGACTTGTCTACAAGCAATCTGATGGAAGAATTTTCTCAGTTGAGATTCCCTCTTCATAGATGACCCTAGTTTGAGGTAAGTCGACAGAAAACCAGCCAGCACAAGATCTTTCAAAACAATTAATTTAACTGCTCATTTTTCTCTGGTGTGGCACTCCAAACATGCTAGGGTCCAGGTTACATAAGTTTTTTGGTCTTTATAAGAACCACAAATGCCTTATAAACCTAGTAAGTCTTCCATAAACTCAGTTTCTCAAGGCTCTTTCCCCTTTTCCTAAGAGAAATTTGGTTTCCTGTGGGTGAGCTCTTCCCCGCCCACTCTCAACCCACACCTCCGGTCCTCAAACTCAGCTGAGATCTGCTTTCCTGGAATTTTCCTGTTTGCCCCAAGTCCACTTTGGAGGGACTCTGCCAGCTCGAGTGTGGCAAGCATGGCTCTGGCAAGCCTTGCCCTTCTCCCTATTCCCTCTGCCTTGCTAAAAACTATTAGATTACATTCTGAAAGCTAGCCACCAAGGTCTATTCCTTTATTTGGTCACTTCCTCCTGAGGCCGACTACCAAGATCCAGCATCAAAGTATTGAAGTTCAGCAATCAAAAACCCCCTTTGGTTCACCTAGTTAACATGTCCAAAACCAAAATATACCACTGCATCCTAGCCCATTCTAACACATACCTCCCCTTTTCTTATAAGTTACCCCTGCAAGTCATTTGCTGCTGCTTTTCTGTCTGAGTCAGAAAACAGCCACTTCAACCTTTCTTCCACTTAATAAAGGATCTCTCTCTGAAAACAGGTGTTTAGGTGTGGTTTGTGCCTAATCCAGGGTCCCAGGAGGAAGCCCCTCCCCCCCCACAGATGTGTTTCACACCTTTTATACCAAAGGGAACAAATTTAACAACCCTCACTTGCACTTGATAGTTCTCAACCGGCACTGTAGTCTCCTAAATCCCCCTTAGGTAAGTAGGGAGCCCCAGCCTCCTACTCTTTCTCATATTACACAGTTTGGAATCTCTACAGCCACTTGGCTCTTGCCATCTCCCTACACATCAGCGTCTAGGGAACTGGACAAGGCAGAGCAAACACCCAGCGAAGAACTAGGATTACAAAAGGTATTGACACACTGTTTCTATTGAAGGGCCCCAACACCAAATCAATGTCCCTGACAATCGTGCCATGAGATTGACACAACTCATAGTGAATTAGAATCTCCAGCCATTCAGGTATAGGCCTTCAGATTCCTCCTTCCATATCTTCTCAGTTACATTCAGAGGAGCCCAGTGTTCTCTCTCAAATTTCCTTTAAGTTACATATTGTTCTTTGGTCCTCTCCCTGGTCTGTGCTGTGAGATCCTTTTGGATGCTGGTTGTATTACCTAGTACCTCCGTAGCCCCTTCAGCTGTGCATCAGGCAGATGGGTACTGCATCTAGGCCCACTGGTCTCAGTTGCTAATGAAAACTTTCAACAGGAAGGAGGCCCAGCAGGCTCTGTCAGTACATTGCCCATGTTCTCTCTTCAGGTAAATGTTTGATGCCCAATGATTTTCTCAAGGCACCTGAGTAAATTACGTAGCTCCATGTAGTCTCTGCAGCAAATAAACACAGAGGGGGCGCATGGTGTCTAAAAGTTACATTTGTGTACCTAGGATTACATGGCTGGTGCCTTGTCAAGGTCACGGCCATCTACAGAGCACCTGATTTTGTAGTTATCCATCCATTAGATAAGCTCTGTCTCTCTCACGTCAGGAGCTGTGTTGGTAACTCAATCCTGAGACAGAGTTATAAGAAAGATGTGCCCTGTGGCAGAGCTTGAAGGGAGCCAAATGTTAAACCCATATTTACGCAAATAATCACTTAAGTTCTACTATGAAGGTGAGAACAAAAAGAGGTTTATTTCCCATTGCCCAATGAAGGTGTAACGTGTAAGCAAGACCTGAAGCTACCTTCACTATAAGGGGTAGAATACTCTGCCCATCAGAGGGACACGCAAGGTGAAGTTTCTGATGGGAAGGTGTATGTATACTAAGGGAACAAAAGCCTCATGGGGAACCTGGGGTCTGCTGGGAAGAGTGAAGTGAAGAAGCTGAGAAGGCTGGCAGGCACCAGTTCTTCACACACTCAAGGAGCTGGGGCTTTATCCTATGAAACAAGAGATATTACTGAAGGGTTTTAAGCAGAAACATTATTATAATCCAATGTGCACATTTAAAAGTTCTTGTGGCTTTCCTGGCTGTGTAAGAGATTAGTAGAAAAGGACAAGAGTGTAGGAGCCATTTTGTTGTCCAGGTCGGGGCTGGAGAGGGTAGAAGGGGGAACTTTGGTCCCCACTCATCAGCTTTGGGTCTGAGCTTGTAAGTGTATTCAGGTCCACACGGATCTGAAAACCTATTGGTTAAATACAAGATCTCTGAGTGTAAATTATTATCATGTAGGTTCCCAGGTTGTTCTTAATGCAGTAACTTCAGAAAAATATTTTGAAAGTGTATTTTCGTACACTTTGAGCATACATGCATGTGGAAGCCCGAGGGCAGCCTCCCTTGGGTATTGCTCCTCAGGATGTAAGTCCCCTTGTTTCATGAGACAAGGATTTGTCGTTGGGACCTGGGAGTTGCTGATAAGGGTATGCTACTTGGTCAGAAAACTCAAGGATCTGCCTGTCCCAGTGCTTGGGTTACAAATGGAGGCCACCAAGCCCTGATTTTAAATGATGCTAATCCTAAGGACTGAACTGGGACCTTTATGCCTACCTAGAAAACAGTTTACTGACTGAACTTCTCCCCAGTCACCTATATGGAGTTATCCCCTCAAGTAATGAAGAATTGAAGGATCCTAAAATTAACCTAAAACATATAGCTGCTAATTTGAGTGGAATTTTATTTAACTGCCCTCTGCTGGAAGTTTGTTAAGGAGATGAATAACTCACACACATTGTATTCATGAAGGCACTTGTATTAAAATCCACTTCTTGTCTAGTTAGCATTTCCTATGTCCACTCAGTGATCCTGTAGAATACAAATATAATACTTAGGAAGATATACCAGTTGCGCTAACTCTCTGGGGATGCAGCATATTTTAACAGAAACGCTGCAAAAATTTGAGCCTGAGGCTCAGAGAATAGTTTATGTCCATTCACTGGATGTGCCCATCAGCTGAAAAGCTTCATCAAAAAAGTCAAAGAGCCTTGAGCAGATTTGTAACAGATCCCAAGCAAGTCTAGAAAAAGCAAAATTTAATTAAATTTAGTTTTTACGTAGCATAATTTCAATTTTTGGAAGTAGTGGTGTGTGTGTTTGTGTGTGAGTGTGTGTGCGAGTGTGTGTGCGTGTGTGAGTGTGTGTGTGAGTGTGTGTGTGAGTGTGTGTGTGTGAGTGAGTGTGTGTGTGTGAGTGTGTGTGTGTGTTGAGCACGTAAGTGTGTTTGTACACGTGTCTATGCACCTACACGTGGGAACAAGAGGCTTACATCAAGATATCGGTCTCAAACGCTTCTCCTTGTTTTTGAGGCAGGATCAGTCACCCTGCCTCCAAGATCTACCTATCTCGATCCCCAAGTACTGTAGTTGGAAGAGCATGCTGCCACAACCAGGTTTCTACGTGGATGCTGGGGATTTGAACTCATGTCCTCGAGCTTGTGCTTTAAGCACCTTACCCATTGAGTCACCCTCTAGCCCTTGAAATCAATTCTGAAAAGTATCTTCTAGGCATCAAATAAGTGTCTCCATGTAGAATTCATTCTGAGGAACTTTCCAGTTGAGTTTCAAAAAGCACAACATAATGTTTAAGTCAGTTTACAATGTTGTGTTGAGCCGTAGTCATGCTACTCTGGGCTCATGCAGTCTGTGGGTACCTCGGGTCAGCAAATCTTGTAAGGGGGTAAGGGGGTAAGGCATGTAGCTCAGTGAAAATCACTTGCATAGGGCCCTGGGTCCAAGCTCCAGTCCTGGGAAAAGGTAATGGAACACTTGGTATAATTACATTGCTGGTAAACTTCTAAATCAAAAACAAAACCTGTATATTTTTCTAAGATGTTTCTTTCACATGTACATAGAGCAAAATATACATTTAAATAAAACTGTGGAATGATAATATAATAATGGTTAGCATTCTTTTTCACTCAATAGTGAACTGAAAACATGTCAGATCTAACCTTAAGGGTGGATACTGTAAAACCTCTCAAACAAAATATGAAGGAAATGAACCCTTTGTGACCTTCGGCTACACAGAGGTTATTTAAAGAAAATGCAAATCCCGAACCGTAAAGAAGTCACAAAGTTGCCTTCAACCAAATTTTAAAATTTTCACTAGTATACAACTTCTAAGAGAAGGAAAATGATGTCACAAAGAAGAAATTATATCCAAAGTATGTTGAGAAAAAGTCTTAATTTCAGAATAAAGATCCCTTATAGGTCAACAATAAAAACATAAAAGGAGGGATATTTTAATAAATACAGTACACAAGAGGACATGGAGTGTGCAACATCAGTAGTTACCAGGAGAGTGAAAATAAAAGCCACAATGCAACACCAGTACATCCCCAACAGTAGCCTCCAGGAAGACTGTTTTGGTGTGCTGGAGAGGACAAACAACCAAAGCTGGAACTTGTCATTTTTGCTTGTCAAGACAGAAAGTAATACAACTATGCTAAAAATAAGTTGCTGGTTTCTTAAGTACACACCCACCCTGTCACTCAACAGCCCTGTTCCTGGGCACAAAGGCTGGCAAGCAAATTTTCATGGCAGTTATATTCATAGTAGATAAAATTTATTCAAATGTCCACCCAATGGTGAATGGATAAACAAATTGTGGCATAACCATATAATGAACACTATTCAGCTAGTTTTAAAATGGGCAAACAGGACCTCAGAACACATAACACCATGGATCTCAAAGAGAATAATAAAGTATTAATTAAAGGAAGTCTGGTCCAACACACTTTATCCTTAACTCTAATTATATGAAAAACCTAGAAAAGGAAGAAAAAGAATCAGTGATGACAGGAGCTGAGAAAAAGGTTGACTGTAAATGACACACATGAAATTTGGGGGATAAAGGAAATATTCTATATCATCATTGGGTTCTGGCTACATGGCAGTACTCATTTGTCAAAACTATTACATATCCCAAATTTGTCATTTTATACACATGTAAATTATAGCTCAAGAGAGCTGATTTAAAATTTCTATAAGACAAATACAAAGTCAAAAGACAAATGACAGAGTGGGAGAAAATATTTGAAAGGTACAGGGCCAACAAAAGTTTCTGATTCCTAACTGAAAGTTCAGGTCGTTGTAAACAAGACTAAAATGAAATGCATTTTCTCTCATCGACCTGGAATCTATAGGAGAGACCTGGTGATAAGGATTTCTGGTGAAAATGTTAGGGACAGAGATCCTGATGCAACTGTGGTATATTCTCTTTAGAAAGCAAATTATATGTAAATAGAGCCTTGGATCCTGTAGACACCATCCTACAGAATTAAATGCATCTGTCTATGAAGATTGTGTACAAAGATGTTAATTTCTATACTTTTCCAATTTGTAAACAGGGGGAATGATGGTTATAGAGCTGCAGAACATAGTGAACTATCGAAACTCACACTGCAACTAAGGGTGTGTGTTAGGCTGCATGTACTGACAGGAATAAATGTGCTATTCTGGCCTGTGGAAAGCAGGGCAATAGAAATGCATCCAGTGTGAGCATTATTTGACAATGGAAATGAAGAAAATATGCATTTTTGTATCTGTTTGCCTATGATCCTGTGCGTTTATAATAAATTAAAAAGATAACCATGCTCTTCCAGAGGGCCTGAGTTCAGCTCTCAGCACTCATGTATCAGTACCAGCCACTGGGAGATGAGGGGAGAGACGGGTTGTTGCACTTTTCTTCGTGTAATCCTTCTATTAAGAACCCATTGCAATGAACACCTGGTGCTTTGGTAGTCTGAAAAGAAATAGTTCTGAGAACTGGATACAGAACTGGGTTTCAGCTCTCACAGTCTTAAGGGGAAGCACGGATTGCTTGACACTCTGACCAGGAAACAGCCCAGAGCTGTGACCTTGGAGAGCTATAGCCTCAGGATGTTGTTGTCTTAATGTCTTATGCTACAGACAGAGAAAGAAAACATTCCCTAAGAGTTTCCATATACAAGCTTGGCCTCACATGGATCTGTAGTCTAACTAACTACCCAAGCCTGAAAGCCACTTAGCACTTCAGTATAAAATGAGACCAGACATGTAGGGGATAACTAACTAAATCCTCACCAAGGAAACACACCATGAACATAGGTGTCAAAAAGCTGTACATTTCTGAGGACTACAGGTTGATGGTTCTTATAGTGGTATGAAGACAAAAATAGATCAGTGAAGAAGGCATATTATGAAGAATTATGAGCAGGAACCAAATTGAAACAAAATTAAAATGAGCTCTGGTAATAGTATTATCAGCCATATTTAAATGGGATATAAAATGCATATTGAGGCTAGAAAGATGGTTCAGTGGTTAAGAGCACTGGCTGCTCTTCCAGAGGGCCTGAGTTCAGCTCCCAGCACTAGTGTGTGATAATTGTGGCTCACAATTATCTGTAACTCGAGGTTAAGGGGATCTAATGCCTTCTTCTGGCCTCTGAAGTCTTTTTTCACATGTTGTACACATAAACTCATGCATGCTCACACATATGAACATATATGAAAAAATATAAAATACATGTATGTTTCATGTGTGGATATGATTAAAGAGATAGAAAAAGGATAAAAATTACAAGTAATTATTTAAAACTGGGCTTCTGGCAGGGATTGCAAAAAGGGATTATTTTAAAAATGTATTTGGAAAAAATCAAGGGTACTTATAAATACATTAAAAATTACTAAAATCTGACTTTATTAGCATATCTGACAAAGCTGCAGAAAGACTTAGAGTACAAGAAATTAGATCTAAAAGGTAACCTTTAATATAACACAGAGAAAGACAGAGATGGAAGACAGTAAATAAAAAGTAAGAGTTATAAGTGATAAGGTAGAATGTTTAGAAATATATCTAGGTAAAACCCCAAAAGAGATATGAGACACAGAAGGGGACAGAAAATGTTTGAAAACATGGCTAAATGTTTTAAGAATGAATAAGCAATACTAAATCTTAAACATGAAATCCCTAAAATGTGAGAAACACAGATGAAGTGAAAGTGTAAATGGGTATAGTGAGGCTCAGAACACTGAGGCAGAGGGATGAGCCATGAGCAGGAAGAACAGCCGTTACACAGGAGTCCCACTCACCACGTCTGCGCTCACTTCTCCACCTCCTTGTTAAATTTATTAGGAATCTTCAGATAATAGTTACAGAACTGTGATGGCCACTTGGAGGCATGCAGAAAGTGACAAACTATTTGAGTCACTATTTACACTCATTCCTTCCAGAGTTGACCAAGGCAACCCTGTACTTTCTTGTTTCGGTTTTACAAATGTATATGTTTCAGCAGTCTACTTAACACCACATCATCTTCATGGATTTTGTTGGTAGTTTTGGTGTCTCAAATGTCTCCTAAGAACAACATCAGTGTTTTGAAAGAAAACCACCAGTACATGGCCTTCCCTTACAAAGAAAATATAAAGAAATTTTATTCAGGTTTGACTCAATGGTACAGTGTTAATGATATGTTAAAGATGGTGAACTTGAGGCCTGAGAGATGGCTCAATGGTTAAGAGCACTGGCTCGTCTCTCAGAGAACCTGGTTCGGTTCCCAGCATCCACAAGACTCACAGTCATCTGTAACTCCAGATCCAGGGAAATCTGGCACCCTCTTCTGGCTTCTGTGGGCATACATGCTGACAAACACACTCATACACATAAAAGAAAATAAATAGAGCAGGAATTATGAAGGACTTACCATAATTCCTGCTCTACAATCAATGTCTGTCAGAGAAATGGGGCCAAATGGCTGAAGATTGATGCTGTAATGTATGGAGAGAAAATGGGAACTGTCCAGGCAGCCACTGGTATGTCATTTTTTAGTTTTGGAAGCTGCAGGCCCTGCACTTCCTATATAATCAGATATATTTATCCCTCTCAGGTCTCTGAGGTGGTTGAAGAACAGATAGCTAGAGTCTCATAGTTAAATTTTGAGTTGTTTAGGAATCAAGAGAGTGTTCTGGATCTACGAAGATATTTTTAAAATTATGAGGCAAGTTAGTATGAAAGCTGAGTTAGATATAGAACTTTAAACTCATGGAGATGGTTAGATAGTAGAATGTTAAAGTCAGGTGCCAAATACATATGGACTGGACATTGGGAATGTATGCTAAGCCATATAACTCTTATAATTGTGGCCTATTTATTTCTGTTGTTTTGTATTGTATTTATAGTTATAAGAAAAAGAACCATTTTTTGGACTGAAAGGGAAAGCTGTTGGGGGGAAAAAAGAAATACCTTAAACTAAAAAAAAAAAAAAAAGAAGGGAAGAGGATGGGGGGTTGAGGGGGAGGAGGGTGGAAGGGTGGGACTGGAGGGGGGAGGAGGGAGGGGGTTGTGATTGAGATGTAACTTGAAGAAATAAAAAATAAATTATTAAAAATAAATAAATAAATAAGTAAAAAAAAAAGAAAATATGACACCTCTACATCGAAACATACATCAAATAAGATTAAATGTCAATTCCTTGGTGAAATGTAATCACAAGCTCATGAGAGCATGAACCTGAGTTTTCTTCAGACACAGCAGCGTGGTATCTGCTAAAGAACTCAAAACCTCAAAAGCAAAGCCAACCCGAAATCATCCACTGAGGGAATAGGCAAACAAACTGAACAGGTAGATCTCAGGGCTTATGAGAAAACATGTTCAACATCCTCAAACCGTCCTGGAAATGCAAACTAACAACTACACAACACAAATGCTGGTAAGGAATCAGAGGAATGTGGACCCTCTACACTGCCTGCGCGAGAACACAGCACACTGATGCAGCCTCTGTGGAAATCAGTACGGACGTCCCTCCAAAATCTAAAACCAGAACTACCTGTATGCCAAACTAATCTTGGGAATGTATGCAAAGGACTGTAGGTCCGCACATCACAGAGATACTTACACACCTGTGTTTATGGCAGTACTGTCCACAACAGACCAGATGGAGCCAGCCTAGACAGATGTCTGTCTGCATATGAATGTAGATAAACATAATGTAAAGGATAAAGAAACTGTCAGGACCATCTACTGAAAAAAGAAGCTTCTCTGGTAAGGGGTAAGGGATGCACCAACCCATAAGTATTTTCATGATGGCTAATAAGTGTAGGAAGGCCCAGGGCACTGTGAGAATTACTACTACTGGGCACTGGTTCAGTACTATATCAAAGAGTTAGCTGAGTGGAGCCACCAAGCTGCTTTCTTCTACGGTCTCTGCCTCTACTCCTGCTTGCATTCCTGCACTGACTTCCTTCACCCATGAACTGTTACCTGCAAGTATAAGTTGAAATAAACCCTCTCCTCCTCAAGTTGCTTTTTTCAGTCACGAAGTTCATCGCAATAACTGAAAGGAAATTAGAATTGCTACCAATAAAGAAACAAAAATCTGCTTCCTCAAGAAATCGGTTTATTCCTAAAACTACATGCACATCAATAATCAGTTATCCTTATAAATTCCACAGCCACTTCCTTAAGCAGATCTGCTATTTCTAATCAGTTTTCCAAATTAAAACACAAACAAAGGAAAAGTAAAAAAAGGTCAGAGAAGCATTAAATTACATAGAATCAATAAAGAAAAATGAGTGAAATCAAAAGTTGTCTCTTCTGGAAAACAATAAGGTAGATAATCTTACAGAGACAGGACATGCAAATCAAGGGAGGGGTCACAAACTAGTATCAATTGCAGGTCTGTGAAAGACTCTATCCCTAGAGGATTGATAAAGATGAAAGGAAATTAACAAATATTATTAATAACTTTCTGAAAATGATCAAAGTTCACGAAAGAAGAAATAAATACCTGTAGTTCCTTATCAAAGGTATTGAATTTATACTTTAAAAGCCTTCCTACGGAGAAAACTCCAAGTCCAAGTGGTTTGACTGATGAATTATGTAAAACAATTAAAGAATAATTAATACAGAGTCTTCCAGAAAATCAGAGTGAATACTTTCTAGAGATAATTCTCTAATATAAACACGAGAGAGAGAGAGAGAGAGAGAGAGAGAGAGGGAGAGGGAGGAGAGGGGGGAGAGAGAGATGGATGGAGGGGCAGGAGAAAATACCATTCATGGTCACAGATGCAAAATTCCTAAACCAAGTTTTAGGAAATCAAGTCTCAACAATACAAAAGATTGTATTTCATAGCTTGTAGAATCAAATGGGTCTTATTCCAAAAATGCAAAGTTGATTTAACATTTACAAACCAAGCAATGCATTTTGTTCCCACTCAGTAGATCAGGACAGCACTTAATAAATCCCAATAACCTATATTGAGGGTTTCTTAGCACACGCACTAAATTCATGAGATTGTCTCCACATAAAATGGGGACCCCCCCCCACAACCACACAGGCATATTTAATAGCAAAGGACTGACTCCTTTGCCCCAAGATCAAGAACAAGGCCAGGATTTCAATTCTTCTTTTAATATTTTAATTTATAATTATGTGTACGCACGTGTGTCTGTGTCCATGCAAGTGCCCTCAGAGACCAGCGGCACTAGATCCTCTGGCACTGGAACTGCAAACGGTGCTGAGTCACTGGCATGGGTACTAGGGACTGAACTTGGATCTTCTGCAAGAGTCACCAGCATGCTTGACCCCCTGAGCCACCTCTCTAGTCAGATTTCAGCTCTTAAGACTTGTACTCAATATTAAGCCAGAGGTGTAACTATCTGCCTGCCATAAGCCAGCACAGTATGATAATATTTGGAAATACATAGGAGTAAAAATATGGAGTGAATATCAGAATAATTATGATCATCAGAAAACTTGGGCAAGAAAAAATAACTGCTTCATGGTTCCACTCACACAAACTCGAGAAAACACAGATGAATATGATCACGGGCTTCCTCACATGGGATCAAGCTCAGGAAGGAGGGTGCATAGAAGCTAATAGGAGCTGAGTGTGCTGCACAACTGTAACTCCAGCACTTTGGAGGCAGAAGCAGGAGGATTGCTTCAAGTTAGAGACTGGACTGCACTCCATAGGGAATTTCAAGCTAGCTAAGGCTGCAGATCAGACTGTCTGGGTAGGTGGGTACCTTGTAAAGATGGGCCTATGCTCTCTTGACACTTTCTATTCCAGTCTCAGCTGCTGTTCTTTGACATGTTTGATTGTAGGATAAAAATGAACAAATTAGCCCAAAGACATGAAATAGTTCTAAAATAAAAGCAAGGCCGGGATTTCTTCTAAGAGGCTCTATAAGAGCCTTGTGGGAGAGAAAAGTATTTTAAATCTTTGCAGTAAATGCAGCAATAAACTCCAGAAGACTCCTTCAGCTCTGATCAATACACATAAAGACCTGGCAGCACACCACAGGCGAGCTCTGCAGGGGCCAGAATGCGTGGGCCTGCACATCCCACTCTCGGGCCAGAATGCGTGGGCCTGCACATCCCACTCTCAGTCCCAGGGTGAAGCAGGCCATGCTTGAGGCGTGTTCTGGTTTGCTTTCTGCTGCTGTGGTAAAAACACCGTGGCCAAAACAAAACCGGAAAGGTAAGGTTTATTTAGCCTTACCCTTTACAGTCCATCATGGAAGGAAGCCGAGAAGGGAACTCATGGCAGGAACCTGGAGGCTGGAACTAAAACAGAGACTATGGAGGGACACTGCTTACTGGCTTGCTCCCTACGGATTGCTCAGTGTGCTTCCTTATACAGCCCAGGGGTTGAGCCATGCACAGTGAGCTGGGCCTGCCAAACTCAATCATCAGCCAAGAAATGGCCCAGACAGCTGCCCACAGGCCATTCTGTCAAAAATCCTCCAGGGAAGGCCCCTCTTCCCAGGTGAGTCAAGGTGACAGCCAGGAATAGCCACCAAAAGACATAATAACCCTTTTAGATATCACAGGGTCAGGTTTTGTTGTAGGGGGTTGATCTGAAATTTGCTCTTCTTCTTCTTCTTTTTTTTTTTTATCTTGTTTTTTTTTTTTTCGAGACAGGGTTTCTCTGTGTAGCCCTGGCTGTCCTGGACTCAATTTGTAGACCAGGCTGGCCTCGAACTCGCAAAGATCCGCCTGTCTCTGCCTCCCAAGTGCTGGGATTAAAGGCGTGCGCCACCACTGCCCGGCTTTAATCTTGGTTTTAACTGACACATAGTAACATTCTAGTGAGATCATGCTGCTTGTCCTTCTGGGCCTGGCATATTTCATTAACATTAAGCATAATGTTTTCAGTTCAATGGATGTTGCCGTAAATGACAGGACGTCATTCTCTGGGAGGAGAAAGCAACACCTTGCTGTCTACTTGTAGCAGCTCAGCTAATGTGCACTCATTCACTGATGAGCATTTAGCTCAATTTTGTACTGCAGGGCTGTGAATAATACTGAAATAAGGCTTGGCGTGGTGGCGCACACCTTTGATCCCAGCACTCTAGAGGCAGAGGCAGGAGGATCTCTGTGAACTCAAAGACCAGCTTGTTCCACATAGTAGGTTCAAGACCGGTCAAGGCCGGAAGTTGAGACCCGGTATCAAACAAACATCCCAGTATTCTCAAGGGAGATGGGAAGCGGGGACCAGAGAATCTCTTGGAAGATGGCAGGCAACCTGGTGGGAACAAGAGAGACCCTGCCTTGAACAAGGAGTAAGATAAGAATTATTCTTGGTTTTCTAACCTTTATATGCACACCATAGCACACACTCATATCCTCTCTCTTCCCCCTCTTCTTTCCTTTCCCTTACCCCATACACAAGTGTACACAAATAATTATTTTCTGGTTTTGGTTTTATTTACATTTCTGTGTGTGTATGCCACGCATATGAATGCAAGAGACAAGAAGAAGGCTTCAGTTTCCTCTTGGAAGTAGAGATACAAGCAGATGTGAGCTGCCCAACATGGGTGCTGGGAACCGAACCCATGTACTCTAGAAGAGAAGCAAACACTGTTATGCACTGAGCCATCCCATGGAAAAAATATATTTTAAAAAATTTGTGTGTATGAGCATCCACCTGGCTTTACATGTGCACTGTGTCATGAAAATTTTTAAATACTTTTAGAAGTTACTTTGTGTTTCAGGAAGGTTTGTATTTTTAGTGAATGTTTTATGTTCTTCTCATTCATAGTTCTTTGCTGATTTAAATATTATTCTTGCACCACTACCTCTATTCTATGCACAAATATATTAATTTTTCATCCTTTGCTGAAGTTTTCCTGGTTGCCTTCATAGAATAGTCTTCATAGAAATCCCAGAAAGGATTCCGTTTGTGTTACTGCACACACAAATTGTCTGTTTTTTCTTAATATTTTTGGTAATTGTCGGCCATCTTAGCTGTCTTAAGGAATTCTGGTATTGCCTTTTATTTCCCTGGGTTTCTTGGAAGCCTTGCTTTGTGATTATTGTCCCTGCAAGTTGCAGTTAGGGGCTATGATAACGGCCTGGTTCTCATACAGGTAACTTGGTTTCTTTTTCTTTTTCTTAGAGGTCCTAAGAGCATTTCTGTTTTCCTAGGATGTACATCAAATTTGATCTTTGGAGGTTCCCAGTCAGCCTGTTCATCAGAGACCTGGTCGTCGTCCCCCCCACCCCCCCCCACACACATTTTTTGTAGAATTATTTCTTATGTTACATTTTTAAAACATTATTTTGTGGGTTACTTTGCTTCTTAGTGAACTCTCTTAATGTGTGTTGGACTTTTCTTGTCTGTCGGTTACATCACTTTTTCCAGCTTATCCTTTCTGCTCTTCTGGTCTCATTTTAATTTTCTTTACTGTTTTCCTGTCTTGATGTCTATTATCAGATTTCTCTTTAATTGTACTACTCTCACTAGGTCTGCCTAGGTTCTGGGCATCAAGACCATGGACAGGACCTCTGTTCTGAGAGAGACAGACCAAGTGTGCAAGGCCAAGTGTGCAAGGCCAAGTGTGTGGGGCCAAGTGTGTGAGGCCAAGTGTGCGAGGCCAAGTGTGCAGGGCCAAGTGTGCGAGGCCAAGTGTGTGAGGCCAAGTGTGCGAGGCCAAGTGTGCGGGGCCAAGTGTGCGAGGCCAAGTGTGCAAGGCCAAGTGTGCGGGGCCAAGTGTGCGAGGCCAAGTGTGCGAGGCCAAGTGTGCGAGGCCAAGCATGCAAGATGCAAGGCAGCAATTAAAAAACATATAGAACACAGTGGCAGCGATGGAAGCTTGGCTAAATCAAGATGGATAAGTGTGAAAGGTTTTTACGTAAGGTCGCATAGCAAGTGGTATCAGAATGAGAATGCAGGTGACCTGCACATGCTTGTAATTTGTGCTGGGTCCCACTGATCCACTGATGTCTGTAGACAGGAATCCACCTCTGTGTGTTCCTGAATACTTGCTCCATTCCAAGGAGACCCACATCCTCTCCTCCCCATCTGTGGGGTCCCCTTTGTACTCTAGTATTTTCTCTGATTTTTAGTGTTTCAAACAATAACCTCGCTGATCAGATAGGGAGATATTTCCAGTCTTCTAAAGCCAACTAAGTGTCCACCTGGCTTTAAAGGAATCTCAATCTACTTTAAAAGGGGACAAGCAGAGTTGGAGAGATGGCCCAGTGGTTAAGTCCTTGCCGCGCAAGCATGAGGACCTGAATTCAGTCCCAGCACCCACATAAAAGCCAGGTGTGGCAGCATATTCCTGTAGTTCTAGCAATGGAGGGTAAAGACAGGCTGAATCTGGGAGCTCACTGGACCAGCCATTCTAGCCACAACACTGATCTCCAGGTTTAGTTAGAGCTGCTGTCCCAAAAAAATAAGGTAGAAAACTTATTGAGGAAGCAACTGTACATCAACTATCAACCTGGTCTGCACATATGCCCACTGGGGTGAGAATACCTATACACACACACATGCACACACATGGATACACAGACACACACACACAGACACACACACACACACACACACACACACACATGGATACACAGACACACACACACACACACACACACACACACACACACACAGAGTCTTTCAGGAATTCAAGTAGAATATGCAAACATTGACTATAACGGGTCCTGCTTGATGAGGCTGGCCTTCAAGCAGATGCACCTACTCTTCTTTGCAATCCTGTCATCCCAGAGGCAGTAATATACCACACTACCACACTACACTCTGGGATGAAGCCCGTGTAAGCCCTCAGCTACAGCAACTGATACTGGATCAAATTAGCTAAACAGCCTTTGTGCCTTAGTTCCTTGACCTAAGCTAATCATGACCTATTCTCCTGTGACCAGGCCACAGGGCTCCTAAACTCTAAACCAGGAACAGGTAAGTAATAGCCCCTTAGGAAATACGTGTTGGGCAAGCAGGGTACAAGGCTAAATTCAGAGACATGTGGATGAGAAATACTATTCTGAAGAACTGATGGTTGTTGAAAAGCAAGCTCTTCAGTAACTTCCAAGCCTTTGCAATAAATAAATAACCCTGCAGTTTTGATGATTTTTACTGGTATTATTATTTATTTATAGTACTAATCTCCAGGTAGGAACATTGGGAAACAGAGAAATGTTTCTACCAGGGTGGAAGGCACTGACAGAATATAATCCTAACTCTTTTCCCCTGGATATATATCTTCTTGCCAAAGAGGGAAAGTATATTTGGAAGGGGTTGGCTCCATAGATCCATTTCAAACAGTCTCTTGTTAGATGTGTATCCTACTAGATTTCAAAGTGGGAAAGTTATAGGTTTTATAGTTATTTGTATAGATGAATATAGGTTTTTTTCTTTTCTGTTCTGTGGTAAGCCAATCCGCACAGCGCACTTTTGGAAGAGTGTAATTCTCCCCACTGTTACCAGGTGGCATCTCTACCATATGCCAAGATCCTGTGGATAAGTGAGGCCATTGTCACATGCTCTGACAGCTTACTGGCTTGTTTATTTTAGTGCCCAGAGTTTGATTTTTTTTTTTTTTAATTTATGGTGACTTTGACGAGGCATCTATCTGAGCGATCCACCGGGCCACCTCTCCAGCTTAAAACTTACATGGCAGTAACCACTAGACAGAGGAAACACTGACTCATTTTACATATAAAACTTCCATGGCAAACAGAGGCCATTGTAGGCAAAGTTAAGGGGACAGATAAATGAAAGAAAAAAAATTTCCAGCAAAGTATCACTTTATTAAAATTTATTTTAAAAAAGATTCATAGGTCTAGAGGGATGTCTACGTGGCTAAGAGTGCTGGCTGCTGTTGCAGAGGACCCGGATTCAGTTCCCAGCACCAGAATGGCAGCTCATGACACTGTAATTCTAGGATATCTGATGTTCTCTCCTGGCCTCTGGGGCCACAGCACGCATGTGCTGCACATGTGCAGGAAAAACGCTCAATCTCATAAAATAAGTAAGTCTTATAACAAAGAAACTTAATAAACAGATGCATAAAACTCAGTTGCACAAATTCAAACATTATTGTGGAAATATGGCACACTGTGAGTCTGCAGTCCTCAGAAGAAATACAAATAGCAGCATCCATATAAATATATGTTTGCATTTATTTGAACATGCACACATAGTATGCTAAAATAAAGGACTAAACAGCAGATGACAGTCATATTTTATAGTATTGGGTCAGTAAAAGAAAGGACCATGTCCTATTAAGTGGCTATCAATGCTGGGGAAACACAACCCACACACAAGTGTGTAATTAACGGTTACAAGGCTGAGTAACTCTTGGGGCTGAAACTGGGGCAGTAACAGTGACAATGAGGGTTAAGCACAAGCTCATGGAGGGTTCAAGGTGGCTTAAGCCACTTCCAGAGGACTGTAAACTCCCTCCTCTGTCTCAGCTGAAGTGGCCTGGACATCTGGGATGTAATCCCTAACCATAATGGAGTAAAGGTTAACAAAGCCGGGTACACGGGAATTCAATCAAAGCTCATTTTCCCATTCACTGAGGTGGAAATAGCAGATAGGCTTGTTACTGACAAGGTAACAAGGGTGAGGTTTTTGGAGCCCCACACATGATCAGAAAGCCACTTGAATTAGAGGCTTAGCTTGGAATTGGGGAAGCTGGGGGCCCAAGGATTTGCAGCCTGTCAGTGGTAACTCATGTGTCTTCCACAGTCTGGTTATTGCCGGCCGTGACAGTCATATTTTGTCAGCGTCTTCCTGGTCAGAAAGGGTGAAAGAACTGAGAGAATGACACGTGTGAAGGTGATAGAATAGTTCTGCATCGGAGGGGGAAGGGGGAAGCGGCAGAGTGGTGGGGGGGGGGGCGGGCAGGCGTTTTTCTGAGCTGTAGCATGGTCTCCTACCCCAGGGGAAGAGCTGAACTCACAATTAATCCTATTTCAAATGCAGAAGCATTTGCGGGAGCTAGGCCAGGCGCCGCCCGGTGGGTGGTGTCGAGATGACTAATCACTGATTACAGCCTAGGAGTGACAGCAGAGGCGCCCAGCTGTCAGGCAAAAGGGCAGAGGTCAGGAGGGAGTGGCTGGTGACAGGTGCAGTTGGGGTGGGGAGGGGAGCCCCAGCGACACCAGGGAGCGGTTGTGGGATGCACGGGATGGGGGGGGCGCGGTCTGGAGGCTCTTCAATGCTCGGCGCCGGCAGGTGCTGCCTTCTCCTGGTTCCTAAATAGCAATACCCCCATCCCCGCCCCGGTCCCCGCACCCTCACTCCAACCCTGCCCTAGCCCAGCCTCTTGAAGATTCTGTCTGTCTTTTCAGAGTAAGACCCACAACAGCTGCTCATGCCGCGTGAGACCCACAAGATCTGAAGCAGCACAATGAGGGGGACGAACATTTCCACGCAGAATAACGCGACTTGGGTTAGGGAATGCAAAACACCCGGCCTCACAAATAACCCTGTGGGTTGAATGTTCTACACCATGGCTTCCCGGACTCTCTGACACCACCCGTAGTTAGGTTCTGAAGCCACGGATATGGCACCCCTGGCCAGTAAGGAGCTAGTTGGCATCTTGCTACCTCTTCCATGCAAGCGGCTTGATTTTGTGCTTCCCTGAGCAGTTTTCTGTAATTGAGAATCCCTGGACTAAGAGCGGACAGAACACAACCAGTCAAACTGTACTAGCAGCGTGAAAAACAATGGTTGCAAAGACAAACACCTGTACTTAGATTTAAAGTCCTATAGTCCCCATGTGTCCAGCTCTTTAAAATAAGACATGTTTTAAAATGGAAAAGCAACCATCTGTTGAAGATAAGGAACAACAGACAAAGGAAATTTGCCTCATCATATCTGGGCCCTTAGATCATCCTTCCAGAAATGAAACAACCCATACAAAAGGTGAGGGCTCTGCCACAGTGAGGCCTCTGAGCAAAGACCTAAATGAAATGCTAGCTTTGCAAAGTCTGCAAGTGAGGGATTCACTGAGAAGAATTGTAAACACAATGGCCTAGGAGAGGCTTCGACCTGCCCTGGAGGAAGAGAGCTGTTGGAAATGGTGCTGGCTGGCGTGGGAGGTTCAAGATTATAAACCGTCTCCTAGACTCAGAATCAAGATTTTTTTTTTTTTAACTGAATGGGTTGAAAGCCCACTGCAAAGGGATGGATGGATGTGCTATTCGGAGACAGCTGCTCAATTAGCCGAGTGCCTGCCTCGCTTACAGGAGGCTGTGGGTTCTATCTCCAGGACCCTATAAACAGGGCATGGTGGTGCGTGCCTATAATCTCAGGAAGTAGAAGCCGGACGCTCACAGGTTCAAGGTCATGCCCAAATTGTGAATTTGAGGCCAGACCCTGTCTCAAAAAAATAAGTAAGTAAATAAATAGATAATGCGATTTCAATATTGAAAGACCACGCTGGCCAGAGCAGGAACAAAAAAGCAAAATTTCAGTGGCAGGAGGACTGGCTGAGACTAGCTACAATGACGGTGGCTTAGATCAGGGTGGTCACAGCAGAGTGGATGGGAAGTAGCCAGGGGTAGCAATGAGCCCATTGAAATGAAAAGACAGGGACTGCCAGACAGTCACATGGAAAGTGAAAAGAGCCAAGTGCTAACCAGTGTTTCCTGGCTTAGAAACAATGGATGTGCCTTTGGTAAGTGGGGTGGAGGGCAAAGGTGGAACAAATAATGAAGGGGGTCAATTTTTGTCTCTTTCTCAAAGGCCTCTCTTTAACCCAGCATCTTCCCACACAGTATTTTAATTAGCCCTAAGCCCATGGCCACCTTGTCCTTTAACTGAATATGGATCTTCTGCATCCTGTTCACAGTTCTGTGAACAGAAAAATAAGTTTCCTTTTTTTTATTTTTTTTTTCTTTTTTTTTTCTTTTTTTTTTTTTTTGGTTTTTCGAGACAGGGTTTCTCTGTGTATCCTTGGCTGTCCTGGACTCACTTTGTAGACCAGGCTGGCCTCGAACTCACAAAGATCCGCCTGCCTCTGCCTCCCAAGTGCTGGGATTAAAGGCGTGCGCCACCACCGCCCGGCAGTTTCCTTTTTTTTAAATCTTGGTTATGAGACATCAGAGAGTCATATTTTTTTTTACTTGAGCAATGAATTCATTTTCCAAGTCAGTTCTGAGCTGCTCACAAAATAGCAGACCTCAAAAGCCCCTTGAGGTAAGAAATCTCCACACCCACAGGAGAGTGAGTCAGACCAAAGACAGAGGACTGGAGCACTCACAGGGAGCACTCACTAACAGGGAGCCTCATAGACATCTTCTGGACTCTTGGCTCCAGTACCATAGGTTTCACAGAATCTTGGGCACCACAACTCTGCAACTCCTCAGGTAAATGACACTTTCATAAATCTGCAGAAAAGAGACATCCTGTGAAGGACAGTGGCCAGTTTAATGCTACCATTCATTACCCACATTAAGGGGTGGTGGTTTTCAGGCCTGTCAATTCTTCCCTCCCATCATCCTGTCCTACTACTCCCATCTCCTCTTAAACCCATGATCAATGGTTATCATCAAAGGTTTTGATTTCTGCCTGGAACACTCAAGAAGTGGCCCAGCAGCTGCTCTACCAGTTCTGGGAGGAATCTGTTGGTGCAAATCTCCTTGCTCCCTTTAGCTTCAGATAGGAACAACAATGACAACATCAACAACACCAGTAATAACAGAAGCCATTTCTGTGCTTTTGGCCCATTGTCTAATCTGTCCGCAACCATGCCAGGAAGGTCCTGATAATTCTGTCTTAACTGAGCAGAATGTTGAAGTGTAAGGTCTAAGACCACCCACTAGGAAATTATGTAGGTTGGACTTCAGCTTGGGTTTGTGAGGCTCCAAAATTCTTGACCATCGGCTTCCTGTTCGACCCAGGTTAAAATTCTCATTTAAATGATTTTATGTTTTAGTCAGAAGAGAAGGCAAAAGAATTATTTACAGAGGGTGGATAAGAAAGCAAACAACTCATCTAAGTGATTGGCGCAGGGACAGCCACATGAGGGTTTGGGTGACCCGGGTGAGACCACAATGAAGACAAAAGCCTGCTTGGTGAATATAAATAAACCCCTTGAAAATGTTTGCTCCACCGGAGATGGAGATCACTTCTTTAAAGAGTGTACAAGCTGATACAAAAGCGTGGGGACAGGACATTCAGGTGAGGACCTGGGCTTATAATTAGTTAATAAGCAAGATCATTTTTGAGACTGTAGTGGGCCTGTGGCCTCTGACCACGGCTACCGCCATGGTCAGTCAGAGTAACGAAAGAGCCATTCATGAGATCACTTCTATTGCATTACCCCAGAGTCGGGGAGTCATTAGACTCTCGTCTGAGGTTCCAGCCATCACTCCTCGATCACTGGCTTGACACTAGTGATCGACCTTCCTGAGTTGCCTCCCAGGCTGGGTTAGGGCTTCTCTGTCATGTAGTTCTTCAGAGTCACCCCCAAACCCTCTAAGTGATCTGATTAAGCTCATTAGTTCGCCCAGCTGGACTTGGATGGAATTGGGCTTTGTGGCATGGTGGGTGTTCCCATCTCAGGCAACTAGACTTCTTTATATCTCCCCAAGAGAAGTAATCCAAAAGGGATCAATTTAAAAAACACACACAAAACAAAACAACAACAGCAAAACCTTACACTTATTTATTGAGTATAATGCCACTAGAATGCCATGGTAATGGACAGATGTCAGGAGACAACTTGTAGGAATCAGTTTTCTCCCTCCAAGAAATGGATCCTAGAGACGGAACGCAAGCTACCAGGCTTCCCAGCAAACCTATTGAGCCATCTCACTGGTTCTGAGATTAGTCTTTAGATGTTGTCACACTATGATGTGGCCAGGTGTCTCTACAAAAATACCCATTGGTCCCACTGCCCTAGGCAAGTTACAGAATTGAACAAAGCAGAGTGTGCTATTATTGCCACACTATTAGATTTTTTTCACTTTAAATCGTTTATTTATTACTTCATTATATCACCATTGCCACCCTCTCCCTTCCACCCTCTATCCCCTCTCTCACCCCTCCCATGCCTCAGGTGTGGGGTGTCTCCGTGTATCAGCACCCCTCCCTCAGTTTGTTAGTCTCATGAGGTCTAAGAGCTTCCTCTTGCACAGGAGGCATACATGCAGTTCCACTAGGGTGGAGTGTCCCACTGACAGGTAACCAAGTCCCTGTTCCTGCTCTTTTGGGTCTACTGATTGTAGGATGGTTATCCTATACTATAATGGCTAAAATCCAGTTATAAGTGAATAGATGTCATGTGTATCTTTCTGAGTCTGAGTTATCTCACTCATGATGAGCTTTTCTAGTTCCATCCATTTGGTTGCAAATTGCATAATTTCCTGTTTCTGATAGCTGAGTAGTATTCCATTGTGTAAATGTACCACAGTTTTTAAATCCATTCTTTGGTTGAGGGACATGGTGCACACATTTAATTCCAGCACTTAGGAGGCAGAGGCAGGTTGATCTCTGTGAGTTCCAGGCCAACCTGGTCTACAAAGCAAGTCCAGGACAGCCAGGGATTGGCACACAGAGAAACCCTATCTCTAAAAACCAACCTCTTCCAAAAAAAGAATTAATTAATGTACATGAAACACTTCTGTGGGGCTGGAGAGATGTCTCAGCAGTTAAGAGTACTAGCTGCTCTTCCAAAGGTCCTGAGTTCAATTCCCAGCAGCCACATGGTGGCTCACTATTAGATTTAAAAAATAGATCAACTTATAGACCCATTTCTGCCCAGAGTCCTTTGAAAACAACATAGACTCAAATATATAGACCTATACATAAGTAAAATACTAAATAAAAATACTAAATGGCCGTTTCAAAATTCTTGGAATTCTCAGCACCAAGAAAAACTATGCGGGCCTAAATAAAGACTAGACTTTGACTTTGTCTGGGTCATGTAAAGGCTTCTTGTCACCAAACACCCAAGATTTTGTGATGTCCCCAATGTTAAGAATGCAGAACAGTGGGGCTGAGAGATGGTGCAACTGTTTCTAGAGAGCCTGGGCTTGGCTCCTGCAGGGAGTCTCAACTGTAAATATACTTCCTCTAGCACCCTCTGCTGGCCTTTGTGGGCAATGCACACATATGGCACACACACACACACACACCCACACGCACACGCACACGCACACACACACGCACATGCACACACACAATCCTGTCCATGAAATCTGAAACAAGTAAAAAGTGACCGTTACGGTGATATAAAATCTGCTGGCCAGCTTGTATCTCTGCATTTCTAATTACCATCTCCAGGAGATTCATGTTTTTTTTTTTTTTTCCCCATTGCTAATTAATCAGCTTTTGCCTAGTCATCACCAACCTGTCCTTGCTGTTATAACTGAAGTTATTCTGGTTTTCTGGCCTTGAGTAAGCTTTCTATATTTGATAAAGTATTTATTTTAATATCTAAGTACTCAGAATATTGAAGCTTCTACTTATTGTCAGCCATAAAGTGTCTTATTTTCATTTTAAGAATTACAGTTGTTTCCCAGAGCTATTTTTGTTGCAGAGGTGTTAATTATTTTCTGGGCTTAAATTGTGACAGCTGGCCTAGTTATTGCAGGTCCAACCCTGACATTGCTTTATTAGGGTTCTGAGTCAGCTCCCCTGAGGGACTGACCTAAAATGCCTTTTCTTTTTAAATCTGGAAAATACAACCTTATGATTGGTTTACCACAACAGTTTCTATCCTCTTAGCCTTCATCTTCAACCCCATCCTCCAACCCACAGTCTGCCCTCAAGGATGCATTGGGTGAACAGGTGCAAAACCAGTCTGGCACTCCTCTGTTCAAACCTTCAGTCACAGGGCCAGGAAAAATGGCTCAGAGGTTAAGAGCACTGGGTGCTCTTCCAGAGGTCCTGAGTTCAATTCCCAGCAACCACATGTTGGCGCATAACCATACATAATGAGAGCTGGTGCCCTCTTGTGGCCAGCAAGCATACATGCAGACAGAATGCTGCATACATAATAAATAAATAAATCTTAAAAAAAAAAAAACCTTCAGTCACTCAGGAAAAAAAAAACCAAAACTGCTCAGGCCCTGAATTGAACTGGCTCCTGTTAGAAAGAAAGCATGCAGGAATAGGAAGAAAGGCAGCAACATTCTAAGACACTTTACCATAAACAGGCAAAAGAGTGTGTTGTATTCAAGACAATGGGCCATTAACGTTGGCAGCAATGAGTGGCAGGACTTGAAAGTGTAGACAGCGGTCTGTCTCTTGTCCTGGGTGCTGGTTCACAGTGTTTGCTTTGTGATAACTATTGAATCATTGTCCTAAGATATGTGCACCTACTAGCAGGGTAATTGCACATGAGCAGAAATGCTGAGGAGAAAATGAGAGAAACTAGCAAGGGAAGAAACAAATGTAAAACAACTCTTCTGAAGGTCTGCATCCTTAGGAAGACAAAACGAAACAAGGCAGCACTGGGAAGAAAGGCTGGCGCTGTAAGCGGGTTGTGCTTTATTTGTTAAGTGGGAGACTTTAAGGATGTTTACTTTGTTTTAATGAGAGACTTTTAAGCATGCTGATGCCCACTGTGCTATGCGATTTATCCTACATAAAGCAAATATACAGTGTTCACATGCAGGATAGCACAGCTGCTGGAGGGGCGCCTTGTACTTGGGAGAGTGTGAAACAGGTGGACAGAAGGTTCATGAGCAGAGCAAAGTGCAAAGACAACAACTGAATCATGGAGGCATAATGTAGACAGGGCAGTGGTGGGTGAGTGACATGGGAAGAAGCCTTGTCCTCGGGTTCTACACAAACTGAGCCTGCAGCAGAGGGATGGGGCTGGTTATGTTAGCCTTTTGTGTGGCCATTGAAGTCACAGCTCTTTGGGGAATGCCTTCCACTCAATGCTGGGGCACATGGTGCATGGATGGAAAGATCTCTGGCTGTCTCTGGAGGAGGAGAACCTCCACCCATAACAAATGCCTAGACATGAAGATGTGGAATTGAGAATATGTGAATTTAAAATTCCAGATAAATGCAGTTGAAATTCCAGTCCACACGTGATACATCCCCTCTCTGGACAGCATGTTATTTACAAACTGTCAAGGACTTGAAAATAGCTCATCTTTTTCTTTTACAAACTATTATTTTTAGCATCTTTTCAAGTATTTTCTTTTTTCCTATGTTGCTCCTTAATGGCAGGCTCTGTGACCTCTGCCTAGTTTTCTCTCCAGCCACTTATATTTTCTGTATATATTTGAAGAGTGCTTTGCATGTTAGGGAAACAAGCCATTTGACAGTCATATTTATTAAAAAGTGTGCATGGGTGGGGATGTTTACACATGTGGAGCTAGGCTCCATTGTCACTCTTTGGAAGATGACACTTCATATTTATAAAAACGGACTTCCATTTTAATGGCTTTACATCTTCATTTTAAAATTCCCAACATCTTTCATATATCAGGGATTGATTTTCTTGGTTAAGATTCAGTATAGCTTTATTCCTGATTTTTTTTCCCCTCCAAGTGGCTGGCCAGTAATCCCACTGTCCCTTTTAGATTATGCTGCTTTGGCCTGGCATGCTAAAAATGCTAACTTTATCCTCTCGATCTCAAAAAGTGCTTATAATTTACCTAAAGGGACAAGGCTCCTCAGGATCTTTAGGCTCTTTCTCCGCCTAAAGACTTGAACTTTTTGCTTTCCACACTTAAACATGGCTCTGAGACCACATAAATCTGAGTCACTTGCTGTGCTTCTGTGTCTTTAATAAGTTATGGTCCTTCTTGGACTATTTACTGGAGATAGATGAGTCACCCGCAAATAGTTAATTAGCCCCCCCCCCACTTGTAAAACTGGAGATTTATTGCCCTGGGAAGACCTGGTATGGCCTTGGAAATGGCTGATCTTTGTAAACAGCTCATACATCCTCTCCCTGTCTTATTTCTTCTTTCACTGCCCACATGTGCTACTCCATGGTGCTGTGATCGAAGTTTCAAGAAAAGTGTTTATTGGAAAGAAGGCCATCAAAGTCACTAAAATGAAGTCCATGCCTTACCTCTCCATCTTCTGAACTGCTCACTCGACTGTGAACATCAGAGGCCAGTTTGTAGTCATAAGTGGATGAGTTCTCTCCACATGACCACAAAGAATATCCCTAGTGATGACGGTAGCCCCTACACACCCATCACTACATCTAACTAGCTCTCCAGGCCATGCATCTGCTTTTCCTGTACCACTTGCTCCTCTCTCTTCCCTGCTTTACCCCTCTTCAACTTCCATCCTTCTCCACTCCTGCCCTTCCTCCACCTTCTGCTTTTCCTCCATCTCCTATTCTTCCTCCATTTTGTCCCCACCTTCCATATTGCTGTCTACCTTGGTGTCAACATCTTTATAAGATTTTTTTTTGTTATTTACATATATATCTGTCTGTGTGAGTGTGTGCTATGTGTGTGTCCAGGTGCCCACAGATACCAGAAGGGTACCCTGGAACTAGAGTTATAGGCGGTCCTGAACTGTCTGACATGGGTGATGGAACCAAACTTGGGTTCTCTAGAAGAGCAGGAAACACAATTAACTCCTGAGCCATCTTCTCAGCTTCCTGCTATCAACAATTTTAGGCACAGAGAGATGAGCCTCAACCTGCTGTCAATCACCCCTCCTGATGGTACCCCTCCTATCCTCTTCCCCCCATCAGCTTGCCTTCCCTGGCTCCTTGTAATCAAGTCCTTCTACTTGACTCCCTATGAACTGTCTTCCCTCTTATCAGTTCTTGCTGAAACCTGCCCTGATCAAACCCGTCTACACGATCCCACAGGATCCCAATCTCCCAAAGGACACGCACAGATGCTCTGAGTGGTCCCCCTTTACACCCATAGTCTGGGACTTCAAGGGATATGGAGCCTGAAATGCTCACCTCCTGTCACCAGGCAGGACTCCCAGTGGAGGGATAAGGACACCAACACACCCACAAAACCTCTGACCCAAATTCTGTCCTGTCTACCAGAAGTACATGGACAAAAACTGAGCAAAGACTGAGGGAATGGCCAATCAGTGACTGACTGACACAACTTGAGACCCATCCCATGGGTGAGAACCAACCCCTGACACTATTAATGACACTCTGCTGTGCTTGCAGACAGGAGCCTAGTATAACTGCCCTCTGAGAGGCTCCACCCAGCAGTGGATAGAAAAAGATGCTGAGGCCCACAGCCAAACATTAAGTGGAGCTCAGGGAGTCTTGTGGAAGAGTTGGGGGAAGGATTGAGGGAGCTAGAAGGGTCAAGGACACCACAAGAAGACCTGCAGAGACAACTAACCTGGGCCCTTGGGGCTCACAGAAACTGAACCACCAACCAAAGAGCATGCATGGGCTGGATGTAAGCTCCCTGCACATATGTAGCAGATGTGCAGCGTGGTCTTTATGTGTGGGTCCCCTAGCAATTGGAGTAGGAGGTGTCTCTGACTCCATTGCCTGCCTGTGGATCCTGTTCCCCCAACTGGACCACCTTACCTGGCCTCAGTGGGAAAGGATGCGCCTAGTCCTGCAACTACTCAATGTGCCAGGGTGGGTTGGTACTCCCTGGAGGCCTCCCCCTTCTCTGAGAATTAAGGGGCAGGAGGTATGGAGTGAGGGGTATGTGAGAGGGTGTGTGAGGAGAGGAGGGGGCTCCATTAGGGATGCAAAGTGAAATTTAAAAATAAAAAGGCATTTTAAAAATTATATGTAAATGTAGAGGGGGGATTGGGTTTGTGTACACAAAATGTCCAAAAAGAATAGACAAAGAGAGCATCAGATCCCCTGGAACTGAGGTTACAGGCTGTTGTGAGCTGCCTGATGTGGGTGCTGAGACCTGAACTCAGGTCCTCTGCAAGAGCAGTAGGCCCTCTTAACCACTGAGCCATCTAAGTGGTTATGTCTACACAATAAACATCAATGGAAATGAGAGAGATCTTTCACTCTATTTTATGTCATTCTGTTTTCTTTAAATGTTAGAAACTCACATTGGTTTTATAATATAGATTAAATATTTTTCAGATAGACTACTAGTACTCTTTGCTGATATTGCCCATGGGTCTGATTAAGAAGGGGACAGGAAAGTGAAAATTGCAAGGGGAAACTGGAGTATTCCATGTCTGAGAACAAAACTTACAGGAAAAGGTAGCAACTGGGGATAATTAGCATATTTTATTTATTTATCCTCACTATGGGAAGATGCTGTCCTTGGAACATTGCACATGCATGTCCTTAAGCCTCAGAACAGAGCTGCAAGTTAGGTATTAGCTCAGATGAAGAGAAGAATAAGGCTCAGGGAAATGATCACTCACAAGCTTAGCATTGATACCAAGTGTTACAGGGCTAGGACTCCTACAGGGCTAGGACTCCTATAGGGCTAGGATTCCTATAGGGCTAGGATTCCTATAGGGCTAGGACTCCTATGGGCTAGGATTCCTGCAGGGCTAGGACTCCTATAGGGCTAGGACTCC
>CAJQZJ010032244.1:647116-687718 GCA_907164525.1 Lophiomys imhausi
TGTATGTATGTATGTATGTATGTATGTATGTATGTATGTATGTATGTATACACACACACAAGTATATGTAGTTTTTCTGGAATCTCACTTGTCTCTTTCCCTGAACTCAGTCAAAGGCTTTGGGGCATCTTGCCCAGCATTCAAGTCACTGTGATTCTGAAAAAGAGCTTACTATTGTCATGGAAAATTAACATTACAGAAGACCTTCTAGCAAGGGATTTAAAAATCAATATTTTGGGGGCTGGAAGATGGCTCAGTGGCTAAGACAACTGGCTACTCCTGCAGACGACCTAGGTTCAATTCCCAGAACCCACATGGTACCACAGAACCATCTATAACTGCAGTTCTAGGAGATCCAGCAGCTTCTTCTGGCATCTTCAGGCACTAGATATGAAGGTGGTGCATACACACACACACACACACACACACACACACATATATATGTTGGTAAGACACTTGTACACATAAAAATTCCTTTAAAAATCGGTATGTAGTAAATATCACAAGATAGTTCAATTATGGCACTCCACTAGGGGACAAAATCAGTATGTCACTTTGGCATTTTGAATATAGAGAATGAAATAGACCTCTAGAGTTCAAATCCAGTGGGCTTCCCACTCCTTAATATTTCCTGAGCATGAGTATTAGCAGGCACAGGAGACCACCAGGATAAGCCTAAAGCAGGAGATAGATCAGCACATTCTTGCCTCTGTGTACTGACCCCAGTGCACACATGGCATCTTACTTTTCAATAATATCTAGTTCAAACTTGAGTCAAGTCTGTGGGGAAAATAATTTTTGAGACACTTGCAATGTTGAGACCTGTCACAGGTGCTTTTAAAACAATGCAGTTTCACTGGAGCCCTAAGCCTAATTTTAAAAATGAGCTATTATTTTAGGGACATGGGAACAGCCTAAGCAGACTGAAAGGAATAAGAATTTAATGTTTTATAAAATGCTATCACTTCCCTTCTCATGCAGCCTCATGGCTATCTGGGGAAGAATTAAACTGACAAGAAATATTTGTTTGCAAAGACCATTTTTCAAAACAAGTTGACCAGAATATTCTAGAAACCCATGTCTCTGACATCTTATTAAGCACATGGCATACCTGCATTATAACTGGACTTCCTTGTAACCTTCGTGTTGAGAAAAAAAATTCCTAAAAACGTTTATAAGAAGCAGAGAAACACTTGGCAGCAGACAAGTTCCTGTACTTAAACCAATCACAGCTGCCTGTGTTCTCTGATTATTTTGTTGTTTTCAGAAAGATGATTATCCTGGAATGTAAAACCAACCTTGAAAAAATAGAGAGGAGTTTCTCAGTCTCACATAGGGGTGTCATGTTTCCATGGGGATGAAACCGGCCCTTGATACAAGATTAACCGAGGTGATCCTGGGTTTCCTGATTTGCTTCTCATTCCACATACCAGGGAGCCCACAGAATGGAGAGGGAGAAACAAAGGCCAGGGTACTCCTGAGAGCTCCCAGACAACTGCGAAGAGGTTGGGAGGGTGACTTCAGTGTTCACTGATTTACATATACGGTAGTCTACCCTGGACAACACCTCTAATAAAAATTAAAAACAGCTTTCCTCACCCACTTTCCGCTCCCTCTAGATAGACCCTAAATCTTGCTGCTACCTGCCTCTCTCTCTAGAAATTCCATGTTCACTCTCTGTCTTTGCATATCTCAAAACTCCATGATCCAACTGCCTAGCTTACCAACACTGGAACCTACCTTCTTCCTTCCTGCTCCAGCGTACAGGTGATTCTGAACTCACTCCCCCCCACCCCCCATGTAGGCCTGTGCTCGGCCCTTCATCTGCTGACTTCAGCCTTCCACGCCTGGAACATGTTTTTTTTTTGTTTTAAGATTTATTTATTATGTATAGTGTTCTGTCTGCAGGTATATCTGCAGGCCAGAAGAGGGCACCAGATTTCATTATGGATGGTTGTGAGCCACCATGTGGTTGCTGGGAATTGAACTCATGACCTCTGGAAGAACAGCCAGTGCTCTTAACCACTGAGCCATCTCTCCAGCCCACCAAGGAAAATGTTTTTATACAGGTTACAACAGCAGCACGCAACCTGTGTGTCAGAATTGCCCTGTGGACTGCTGGTCTCTGGATACATGGAGTCAGAATGTTTTTTAATGAATCTATAAATGCTGCCAGGTTCGGATGTCAATGAAGAATGACTGTGTTTCTATCCTTTTTCCATGTCCCCAACGGTGTCTGCATCCACTTAAGTGTATAGGGTGTGTTGAGGTAGGATAAACAGATATATACTAACACATCTGCCAGTGTCTGTTGAAGTAGAGTGCTAGGTACCAGCTTAGCTAGGTCTGTGTCTACCAGATCTGATGGGGGGTGGGGTGGGGGAGGAGTGATGGCCTGGAAATTGATCCAACAAGTTCCTTCCCACTCCTAGATCAGTGATTATTCATACAGGGGAACCACTGATCTTTCAGGAGTCAAACTGGAATCCTTGATGGACCAGAAATGTCATCCCAAAGAATCAGGCAGACCGTGTAAGAGAGTGAAGAAAGGGAAGTGAGTCCCATTCAACAGGGAAGCTGCTCTTCCACAGACAGCTTGTTGCTGCTTTGATACTAGACAAAGGCCTGGCGTCGTCAAAGCTTTCCAATTTTTAGAAGCTAGAAATAAGGAGAAATGTAGATTCACACGATTCAAACAACCAATCAACAAATAGCAGCCACTGCCATCTTGTACCCTTACCCCATGTATATGAAATCACTGGAAGTTGTCACTATAGAACACCATGAGAAGCCCAACCAAGTGGCACCTTGGGATGAATTATGTAGTATAAAAAACGACGACATCATCTGCCATTCAGGCCTCCTGGCCATACTGCTTGTATCTGGATACAATCAGGCAGCCCCTACAAGTGCAACTGCCACACCACAAATACTAGTTAGGGCTATTATTCTCTCATGCCGTCCTGTCATGCGTTGTTCTTACTGTCTCAGTGAACTTGGTTACTAGCCGCTGAAGATGGAAATGTGGATGTCTGCCTGCCTTCATCCTTTGCCCTTCCTCAAACCCCCACATTATCTACCAAGTCTTGCTAATTCTACCACTAACACAAGCCTAGAAGCTAGCACTTACTCGAGGCAACCTCCCTGTACATTCTTCATTAAGAAAATAATTCCATACTGTCTCGTGACCTGCCTGCTTGATTTTTTTTTTTTTTAAACAAAATCCTGGGACTGGAGAGAAGGGTCAGTGGATAGGAGTGTTAAAAGCTGACGGTTACTCTGTATGCCTGTAACACCAGCTTACAGGGGTGGATACGAGTAGATTCTGAGAGCTCACCTGCCAGCAAGCCTAGACGAAATGGCAAGCTATGGCTTTGTTGAAAGGCCCTGGCTCAGGGCAGTAAGGCAGAGAGCAACAAAGGAAAAACACCTGACCTCTTTCTCTGGCATCTGCATGTGTATACACAAGCATGTGTCCCTGTACACTCTCATGGATGCACCGCAGACACATAACAAATGAAAAAAAAATAGTCCTTCTATGGAGTGAGGCCTGCTAAGTCTTTGGCTGAGAACTGCATTTATTTGGATGAGCATAATTTATTAAAAATGAAATTCTCACCTAGAAGATTTTGGGCACTTGGACAAAGTTCAGAAGTCTGGAACTGGCTGTTATCTGTGACTATCCTCCAATAGCAACTGCCATCTTGGGAGTCCAACCCTGCCTTAATTGCACATGGCTTTGCAGAGGGTCTACAGTATATAGGCTGAGGAAGACTAGAGAAAAGGGAGATCCATGTATGTGGCTACTGGACAGTCATCATCCATGCTGGATAAAGACTTTGTAGATGTAGTCTTTGCTGGAGGGGTACCAACACCCCTGTAAATAAAACCTCACCTGTGCTTTGTAAGGAAGCCTAATAAATTCATTGGTTCCTCAGAGAGACTTTGGGGGAATCGCACCTCCATTTGTGGCTGGGGCCTTGGGAGAAGAGGTAGATGTTTGTGTCTCCCCCAGGGAAGGAATTTTAGCAACATCAGCCTTGAACAAAAAAAGCTTCAGTATGAATCAGGCAGGCTCCTGTTCACAGTGAGAACATGATGGAGATTGGGAGGGGAAGCATTAAACAGACAAATGAATGGCTCCTAGCGTCACGCTCAGGAAGTCTTTTCTCCTAGAATTCCTGGCCAAAGCCTCTCTCAGAACCCAGGTGTGGATCTGGAGAAACCCATAATCCAAGCAGCTCTTCCAGCAGAGAGACCAGCCAGGGACAGGGCAAAGTTTACAGAACCCAAAACATCTCAACAGCTTCTCTTCCAATGCCACAGCAACCACAGCTGAGACTATGAACAGCCATTGTCTGTGTAAGGGGTACAGAACCTTAGCTAGACACTTCTAGTTCTTTCACACAGGGTGCCCCTTGTCCACAGAGTTAGTCATTTTGGCATCTTTAAGGAACTTATAACCAGAAAAAAAAGTCAAAGTAATTATTAAGCTTCTCAAAAATCTGATAAAATCAAATTCCTTGCATACTATTATTAAAAAAGAAAACATTTTATTAAACAAAACAATGGATTACAGAGTGAACCTGTACACATTAACATTTTATCAATAAAACTTTTGTGAAAGAACATTTCAGTGAAATATAAAACAACCGCCCCTTTCTCCCCTGGTTTCCAACAGTTTCTTAAACAACCCCCCCCCCCCCCCCCCATGAAGAGAGGACAAAGCAGAAATGTGTGGGTCTGTAACTAAAGATCCAGTAAGGAGAGTACCCCTCCTGGCTGTCATTCCACTCATGAGACTGTAAGACAAAGGAAAGCATATCAATTCACCCACAGTCACCAACTGCAGAAGCATATATATATTGCTCTGTATATCCCAGGGTATTTTAGTTTGGGTGATGAATGAAGAAGGGGACTCTTCAAATGCCAAATCTAGAAAAGATATCAACTAAAAATCAATATCAGAAATAATAGCAAGCTGCAGGATCTGTGCTTGGTGGCCTGGGAGTATCAATACACATTTCTGGTCTCAGCTGTTTACATCCACATGGGTCTTCCCCATAATATAATTTTTCACAAGGTTAACAATTATTTTTTTGGTTGAATGAATGTGTGTGTGGCTCACTCAGGCTGCTGCTTCTTAGGGAAATCCTGGCAATGGATGGAGATGCCTGAGAGTACAAGGCTTCTCCGCCACCAACTGTCTTTCTATATATCTTTGGAAAGTTCTAGCACATTCATCAGAAACCAGCATCGACAGCTCTCAAATATCTTTCTTTGTCCCTTCTTCCTCAACTGAACAACTATGCCCAGCATGCTGTCTAGAATATGAGCCCCAAACATGGATTGTTACTCTGCCTGAAACTGTTGGGAGGGAGAACTACACATTAACTGAAGGCTAGCTCATTCTTATTCACAATATCACAAATGGATTTCTGTATCACGAAAGTTTATAAAGCCAACTGGCGTCTTCAGGGGACTAAACCTACATAATTTCAGATACTTATTTTTCTTAAAAGTAACTATCCTCTTCATGCTGCAGAGACGGCTCAGTGGGTGGAAGTTGTTGCTGGGAAACCTGGTGGTCTGAGTCTGACTCCTGGCACCCACAAAAGATACTGGATGAGGCAGCATGAGAACTGGCTGCAAGCCTGCGGCCTGGAGTGCACTGTACAGAAACAAGAAAGACTCTTCCTTAACAAGAAGAAATGAGGACTCCCAAAAGTTGTCCTCTGACATTCACATGTGCATTGTGGTATACACACACACACTACACACACACACAAACTTAAACAAAAGCAATATATGACAATTCTACAACAAAAACATATATAGTAAGTACAAGTCAACAACTAAGAATTAATGTGTCAGGTTCAGAGTGTGAGCCTGTAGATCCCAATATCTGTGGGTAGTTTAAGCAGAAGGATCACTTGAGCCCAAGTACAAGACTAGAGCAGACAAGGCAGGATCTCATCTCAGTCCATCCATCCACTCACCCACCTACCCACCCACCCATCCATCAACTATAGCATCCTCTTTCATTTGTCTTGAGCTTTCTATTCTGATCATTCCCGGCATTATTAAATCTGTGGCACCCTCATAGTCTAAGTTTCTCTGTGCTTCCCTTTGGGATGTCTTTCTCACTAGTGCATCTTGGGACAGTGACTCTGACTCCTGTTCCATAGATGTCATATAGAGACATTTTTTTTTTGCTCTAGAATGGTTGTATTAGGTGTTATTAGACTATGGCTTTTAGTTACACAGAATATATGACTTAGTTATGGTTTCCACAAAAGACTTCACTGTACATAATGCTGATCCACACACCTCAAACACTTTTCCCTTGATCATCTCTGATTCTATACCCCCTGGGTGGCTAATTCTTTGTCTCTAGATCTTGGCTTAGGCAGTAAGTACTTCTCCAGGGGTCAGCAGTGACTGACTTGACTTTATGTCCCCTTCCTACATGCTTCAACCCATAACACAGCAGCCTGCCTCTCTGGCTCCCCAAGACTCTTCATGAGTGTGAGCATCATGTCTGTAGACACTACATTCCCAGAAATGCCAGTAAGCACAGTATCAAAGCATGTGGCTGCCAAAGTGAATGTTGTATTAAAAAAAAAAAAGGTATATGAACTCCACCTGATGGCGAATGAAGGATGGGTTTTCACATGCTGAGGGTGAACACTGAGAGACAACAGAAGCAGTTATGGGGTCAGCTGAGAATGAAGATAGAGGAATGGGCTATAGCATCCTGGGAATTCTGAGTAGAAGCAGAAGGGAGGGGCAACTCAATCCCCAAAAACCAGATACTACCTGGTCACCTAATGCTAGACTAGCTAGGGCAGGCACATCCAGATTCATGACACCAGACATCCAGATACCAGGTCTGCAGAATGAAGAATGAGGGCAATCACCACCATTCAGATGCTGCCTTAGAAACCAATGCAGCTCTTGGGGTGCAGACAATGAGACCAGGAAACTCACAGCAAAATGTGGCTCAGGGACTTGACTGCCTGGAGAGGATCCAATCTCACTCATAGACCTCAGAAGACTTACCAGACAATTAGGACTGGTTGGGTGTGTTTGGCCAAACATGGGATTGCAGTGCTGCGGAAGAAAGTTGGACACACTGGCCACAGTGGGTGGTAAGTAAAAGGAAACATTCTGATCTACTGTGGCAGCTGCATCATGGGGAAAGACAGATCCAGGACAGCATCTGACGGCATGGAAGGAGTTAAGAGCGAGGGCTGTGCTGGGGACTCGAATTTTATGAAGGTCATCAATAGGGCTCTCTGAAACAGAGCCTGACTGGCCTGTAACAAGAAAGAAAACAGGTGGCTGTGACTCTGAATGGCAGCATTTGAAATACACGGCTCTCTATGTCATACACAGCCATTGCACTTAAACGATAACGAGAAGACGAAGTACCTGCTCCTGTAACAATTCAACATAAGCATGTATATTAGCATTCATGTATCACAAGAGATGTTAGAGGACTGGCAGAACTTTGTGCTGTGTGTGTGTCTGAGGTGTGTGTGTGGTGGATGGGTGTGTGTGTGTGTGTGTGTGGTATATGTGCATGCCTGTTTGTGTATGTGATTGCCTACCGTCATAACCAAACTGACTGTCTGTACAGGTTAGTTTTATGTTAACTTGACACAATCTGGAGTCATCTGGGAAGAGAGACTCTCAACAAAAAAAAATTCTTCTGAAAGACTGTCAAGACCATAGTGCATTTTCTTGATTGATGTGGGAGGGCCAGCCCTGGGCTGGTGGTCCCGAGTGTACACAAGAAAGCAGGATGAAAAGGCCAGGAAGCATTCCTCCATGGCATTGGTTGGCTCCTGTCTCCAGTTCAGGGCCAGACCTCCAGCTTTCTCATTTGTATCTACAGCCCACTGGCTAGTTAAATTGCTGATGTGGCCACAGGCAACACTTCACTGAGCACAAAGCCTTGAGCTCCTGCTTTCATTTCCCTGGATGATGGACTGTGAGTTGATTTTGGTCATGGTGTTTTACTACAGCAATAGAAACCCTAACTCCATTCCTGTAAAGGAAGGAAGAATGTGAAAACAAAACAAAACAAAAAAAACAAACAAACAAAAAACTCAACTACATTCAGCTACAAAGAAAGTTTGGCTTATTTTTTTACTTATGACTCAAGTAGGTTAGATTGTCACACAGTTATATTTTAATTCTACACAATAGCTAGAATTCAAAGTAATCTCTAGGGCTGGAGAGATGGTCCAGTGGTTAAGAACATTCCCACTCTTGTACAGGACCCGAGTTAGGTTCCCAGCACACACAACAGGCCCTCTAACTCCAGCTCCAGTGGATCCAACACCCTCTTCTGGCCTCCACAGGTACTGCACATACATAGTACATATACATACATGCATACACATACTCATACATATAAAATAAATAAAATAAATGTTTTTTTTAATTAGGAGATAAAAACAGGATGACAAATCTAGAGAAAAATATATAAAAGTAAACAGTAATTAGTATGGTCAGTTACTTTTCAAATAAGAAGTGACTAAATTGGGGATTCTGACTCATTGATCTTCCAGCTCTCTTTGGGGTTTCATGTCCCATAAATCTACAGTATAGCTGTGTCTTCCCCAGAGTGATCTCTTTGGGGTATGTGATTTCACAAAACACTCAAGTAGAAAACATCCTAAACTCTTACCCACCAGCACTGTTTTTACAGAACATAAACATATGTAAAGACACAACCTTGACAAGCACTGGGAATGGCCCCACCTTAATTTGACTTAATTTGGATCACTTCAATCATTTCATGTCACATTGAGCCACAAGAATTTCGAATAGTTTAACTGTAGCTTGGGATAGCTTTTTTTGTTTTTTTTTCTATTCTCCTCCCTTCTCCCCAGGTCAAAAGAAAAGCGTACATAGACCACGGAAATGTCGTGCATTTATTTCCTTGACTTCAGGACCAAGGTGGGCTGTGTTCTATTTTGGTCCCTTCTCTTCTGACTTTGGATACACCATAGGAATATCATTGTCCCAGAGCTCCCTTGATCCCCTAGACATGCATGTCCCTGGTACATCTACTATGCAATTAAACACCTGAGGCAGACCTGTTGGCTTTGGTGATGCTGTCTGCCACTGAGTTTCTTAGGAATAACTATTGCATCTCATCTATCCATGTTTCACCGTCTCTGAGGCCCGAATGCCAAGCTGAGCACCAGGGGACAGGCTTGCAATTAGTGGGGAGGATGATGGTCAAGGACATTCCCAACACATAGGGATGCTATGACAACATAGTTTCTGGGAGGCAGGAATCAGAAGAACCACAAAAGACTGGAAGCTGAGCACAGGGGATGTTCCTGTCATTCAGCACCAGCCATTCAGACTAGATGGCCCATGTTTTATTGGCTCCTTTGTAGAGAAAGTAGCCTTCAGGAATACCAAAAGCCACACACTAGCATGGACAGACTTTGTTTTCAAACAATGTAACAACTATTATTGTAAATTTACATTGTATCAGGTAACATACAACCCACAAAAGACTTAAAATAAGCAGGAGAAGTATGTCCAGGTTATATACAAAGATATTCCATTTTATGGAAGGGACTTGAGGCTCTGAAGATCTGCTACCTGCAGAGGGACTTGGAACCCATCCTCTGTGAGTACTGAGAGAGGACTGTGCTTCGTTTTAAGTTTCATTTCTATGAGAAAAAAAATTTAACAGTACACTTATCATCTGTTAGCAAGATATACTTTTTGGCAATTATGGTCAATTTTGAGGCAGTTTCTAGAATAATCCTTTCTTTAAAGCTTTGTTTTTTTTTTTATTTCATATGTATGGGTGCTTGTGTACACTTGTGTGTACTCATCACATTTATGCAGTGCCCGCATAGCCCAGAAACAGCAGTGAGTACATCCCCTGTAATAGGAGGCACAGAGGGTTGTAAGCTGCCATGTGGGTTCTGAGAACTAAACCCAGGACCTCTGCAAGAGCAGCCAGTGCTTCTGCCCCTAAGACAACTCTTGTGATTGAGTCCGCAGTGCCGTCCCCGTCCCATTTTGAAAACTTGTTCCCCAGCTGGTGGCCCTGTTCTGTGGATCTGTGTAAACTTTAGAAGCTGGATACAGCTGGCTGGACCTGGAGCCTTCCACCTCGGCTTCCGTCTTGCTCTCATTCCTGACCCTTGCGTTGAGATATCCTACTGTGTGAATGCTGCCATACCTGCCTTTGCCATCACAGACTGAATCCTCTAGAATTAGGAGTTAAACATTTCCTTCCCGGGGTCGGTCCATCAGGAACTCTGCCACAGTGACACAAAAGGCTCAATTTAAATGCTTCAAGATGGTGAAGCCAGGGTCAGGACACTACTTGTGACGTTTCTGCTCCACTTGACCACATGGTCATGGCAGGAAATGAATGGGGAACCCCTCCTACACCATGGGCTGCAGAGCCTCCTCCATGCAGACCCACGTGCTTCGTGAGCTGCACAGTGTCGGGCATAACTCACCTCTCCCAGCTTCCTCCAAAGGCTCTCCTGTAGCAGGCATGGTATACACATTCAAGCACTGGTCAGCCAGGAGTTGGATCTCTTGCACAGGCGAGTAAGTGCTTGTCAGCAAACAGTCCTCCCTTGAAAGACAACAAGGAGCCACTTTGCACAGCCTCTCCAGGAAGACGATATGAGCAGTGCCGAATTCAAAGGCTTTCCTAAACTGTGTGTTAAAAGATTCATTTGTTTCTCTGTTTGAGTGTTCTCCTGCATGTATGTCTGTGTGTCCCATTTGTGCAGTCCCTGCACAGACCAGAAGAGGATATCAGGTCCTGTGGAACAGGAGTTACAGACAGTTGTGAGCCACCATGTGGGTGCTGGGAACTGAACCCAGGTCCTCTGCAAGCGCAGCCAGTGCTCTTAACCACTGAGCCATCTCTCCAGGTCCTTCAAAGCCTTTTCTATTAGCCAAGATCTGAAAAACCCTCGCAGAGCCTCAGCTACAAATTATTTAAATAGAACAAAGTGGTGCTCAGGACCTCTGATGATTCTTCAAAGGTCTTTTTCTCTCTTTCTCTCTCTTTGCTTGCACAGTCTCATAAGTTTGAGTAAAGATCTCATCACTAGACATGTCACACTTTGTACCAGTGAATTTAAGGACTTCTTACTAAATAGTTCTGGATGTTCCACAGCCCTCAACCCCTGCCAGAGAATTCTAGAATCCATCCTGCCCTTGCTAGAAAAATAGAGTCACTCGGATGGAGTCTCAAGACCCCATTTTAAGGTTCTCAGGAGTGACAAAGTGTGAGTCACAGGATGAAAGGCCCACATCCCTGGGAGTATTGGATGTGTTCATCACAGTAATAAAATGGTTAGTGTTGGCAGTGGGAGACACTCCTGGATCCTTAACAAACACCAGTGTTCTCACTGTGTATGTTTTCAGCTCCTGCCCAATCATCCAGCATGAACAAGGAAGGAAAACAACATGCAGATGGTGGATCCACACAGCCCTAGCCATACCTCTGTAATGTGGATGCACATGGAAGGAACAGCTCGACGGGCATTTGTCTCTTAGAAAATCTTCTATTGCTCTGAAGGAATTCTGTAATCTAGGGAAGTACAAAGATGCACACATAACAACAGACCTACAAACACATGGATTTGCAGTTATAAAAACAAAAATAAAAATTGATGCATGGAAGTGTTGCTGAAGAGGACTTTAGAAAATGAATACCTGGGCCATAATATCTGGAGAGATGTTCTTCTGGACATGCTTCACATAATCAACAGTCGCCTCAATAACCGAAGCCACATCGCTCTTCCTCCCCTTGACGTAAGGCAAGATAGTGCGCAGCTGCTCGCAGCAAAACTTGATGCGTTCCCTGTTCAGACAACCGTAAGAAAACAAGAAGGCATTGGTCTCACCTTCTTCTTTGTTCATAAGAATAAACAATTCTTCTTCCTGGGTTTTTGTGAAAATGGACTGTCCCCATCTTCATCTGATCCCTGTTTAAGAAGACGGCCATGTCCCTATAGGCCAAGAACCCACCCAGCTCCTGAAATCACAACCTCCAGGATCCCCACTCACATGCTGCACAAGGAACAACTACCAAAGTACAAAGGCTATGCCATGGCAGCCCCAGCTCCCTCACCCAGGCCCACAGTTGCCAGGCGTGCCCAGACAGTACAAAGCAAGCCCCTCACAGCCCCTGAGATCTGTAGATGCTCTGCCCTTGGGAAAGAACCACATGCTACACAGACATTATTTTTCAGTTGACACTCGAAGCCCAGCAGGGCAGGGAGAGTCAGGGTCTGGGTTTGGACCATATTTCTAACAAGAGATCATTGGGATCTCGTAACACGTGAGGTTTATACGTCATGCTGTGGCCTGAGCTGAAGGAAAACACAAAGATAGCTTTCCTAGGCAGATGAATTAAGTACAAGAACAACTTTTAGGCTAACATCCAAAGGACACTGAATCCTGAGTGTGTCTCCAGAGAGACACGTGGGAAATGTAGATCTAATTGATTCAAAATTGCTTCAAGCCCTGGGCATTTTTCCCCTAAGTACTTGTTTTATCCAGTTACAGCATTGACATGTTCAGGGTGACTGAAAAAATTACTATCAGGAGCCTTAGGAAAGTCCCTATATTTCTCTTAATTTCAGAATAGAAGAAAAATTAAACTAAAAAAAATACACCATTTGGCATATGGTCAGGGTGGAAAATAAGTGGTATTTTTATTGGGCTTCAGGATCTTTGGGGTTGTGCAGAGTTGTCTCGAGAACTATTCTAGGAAGGGAAAGCATCGGGGAATCAACAAGTGGGCACTGTCCTTGGAAGGCTTTGGATGTTTTCACACAGAGAACTTTCACTTACAGAAGAATCTTAGATAAAAACATGCAACAAAGCTGTGTGTAAACCAGTCTCAGGAGAATACTAAAAGTTGTCTAAACACATTAAACAGAAGGGTGCCTTAAGCAAATTATGGTATATCAGACCTTCAGAATTTCGTATGCAGTGGGAATAATATGCTATAAATCTTACTGAGGAAAAGGAGCATGCAAGACAGGGTATAAAATGTCATCCTAGTCATTAAATAAAGCAAGAATGAATTACAGAAAAGGTGCTGAAAACAAAAACATTAAGCCACTCTTACCTACAGGTGACTCACCTGTTGACAATATTTCCCTTTTCTATAGTTTCGTTTTATATATATATATATATACCACTTGAACAATGAAAAATGCCAATACGCACTGTTACAATGTGTATTAAGAAAACATTTGACTATGTAGGAAACTTAAGAGAATGGCAGACAACTATTTATATTCCCACCACTTAGAATCATTACTGTTCCCCAATCATACTGTGCCCCTGGTCCCTCACGGTGACCAAACGACCGAATGTGTGACATCTATTTAGTGGTCACATTTACTAGTTTCATGCAGACTTTTAGCAATGTTAAAGGAAGTGATATCTCTGTGTGAAGGAATAACCCTGAAACCAAGGCTGCCCCAGCATTCACCTCCTCAGCTTTTCCTTGCTCGAGTGAAGAATAGAAGCCCTTCTGCTTTTTCCAGGACTGGGCAACGAGGCCTTTAGTCTAAGTCCAGGGTCATTTTTCAGCAGTTTGGAACTAGAAGAAAGTGAGAATCGTGTCACCTATTAAAGAGAAAAACTGCCAGGCAACTGTCAACAATAAGCAGCCGTTCACTAATTAGACAGAGAGTAAGTCTCCTGCTTCATACGAAGGCGGAAATAGATTAAATCACCATCCCTGACACATTTGGTCCTGAATCTTTTCTTTCAGATTTCAAAATATCATGAATCCAGTGATCAAAATGCTGCAATACACTGACTGAATATAAAACATAATCAGGACTAAGATATTCTAATTTTATCAATTATGCTTATTCCAAATTACAAGCAGTCACTGATGATGCCTCTTTTTTTTTTTTAACTTCATGGTACTATAAAAGCATTGCAACAGCAGTCCATTTCTCCTTCCAAGCTGCAGTTGATGAATCACATGTGACAGCTGATACCTGGGCAACCTGTTATAAAGCAGAGTTAGATGGCTCCTGCCCAACTGCGCGCTAAGGGTAAGTGTTCTCATCATGTTACAGGCAAGCTATGACGTCAGGCAGAATGGATACAGTTTTTACTTAACAACTGTTTCCACTGGGTCTTTTAGTCCTACTGTACATCACAGCATAACTGTATCTACCCTTAAGAAGTTAAGGCACCTGGGGCTGGAGATACGGCTCAGTGGTTAAGAACACTGGATGTTCTAGCAAAGGACCTAGGTCTGATTTCTGGCACCCATACGGTGATTCATAACCATCTGTAACACTAGTTCCAAAGTGTCCGATGCTCTCTTCTGGCTTCTGAGGGCTCCATATGCTTGTGATACACAGATATGAGGAGCAAAATGCACCCAAACACATGAAATAAAAATTTTTAAAGTTAAGGTCCCTTACAGAGAAAAGAACAGAGCAACTTTATGTGTCCCATTCCAACTTGATCAGCAAATGTAGTTTCTTTCCCTTTTAAATTTTGTCATATAATAGTTGTTGTTCTGACTCTGCTCTCTAGAACAGCAGTTTTCAACCTGTGAGCCTTGACTCCTCTGGCTACGCTTTATCTCTGAAAATATTAACATTATAATTTTTAACAATAGCAAAATTACAATTATGAAGTAGCAATGAAAACAATTTTATGATTGGGGTCACCACAACATAAGGAGCTGTATGCATTAAAGGGTCACAACGTCAGGAAGGTTGAGAACCACTGGTGTAGAACTTCATGTTTTTGCACTATTTTATTAACTTTTATTTTATGTGCATGATATGCAACACATGTGTGCCTGGAGCCAAAAGAGGGAATCGGACCCCTGGAAATGGAGTCACAGACAGTCGTGACTGGGTGCAGGGAATTGAACCTGGATCCTCTAGAAGAGTGGCCAGTGCTCTTAGCTACTGAACCATCTCTACAAGCCCCTTCTGTACTGGCTGGCCAAGGTGCCCCAAGATCCTCGTCCTGTCCTCACCTCCCCAGTGCCACGCTTCTAAGCTGTCATACCTCAGAGCTTTTGTAGTTCAACTCTGGGCCTCAAACACAAGTCCTGGCGCTTGCAAACCCTACTGACTGAGGTGACTCCCTAGCTCTACCATCCTAGTTTCTTTATCCAAAAGAGCAGTACTTGACTGGAAAATTTACTTCTATTTATAGCGGTAAGATTATGAGAGAGGATAGAGAAAAATTCGAAGTTAGTAGACATTGAAAAATGCTTTCATGCCGCATAGGAAAATCATGAAGGCTCATAATATCCTTCCCTACCTCATACCCCAGCTAAGGGGTCATCTTACCACAAAGCTCTTTATGGCTCAGCCGTTGAATAAGACTCACAAAGCTGTTGCTGTTCCTGTGCCTCTTCAGTAAGGTCACCTTTGCCACAATGAACCAGCAGTCAAGTCCCTTCCTTGTTCTAAACAGTAGATGGCTGCATTCTACACATCCTGGAAGTGACTGACTCAGAACTGTCACAATCAGCAGCAGCTTTGGCCCTTAGCACTTGTCCATACCAGGCAAGGGGAAGCTCTATTTAAAACCTTTTACTTGGTATAAAAAGAGAGGAGAGCATTTGTGAAAAGTTTTTTGGGTTTTTTGTTTGTTTGTTTGTCTGTTTTTATCAAACATGCAAAGATAACATAGGAAGAGTCTGACCCAAGTTCAACAGCTTGTAGAAGGTAGGTCTGACTGTCAGTTTTAACACCCAGAAGAAGACAGACATGAAGACATGGAGAGGGAGAGAGCTCAAACTATCCTGTAAAAAAAAAAAAACAAAACAACAAACAAACAAAAATAACAGCTTCCTTCATGGGATGCATAACAGACTCTAAATCATAGGCATTCAGTAATTGAACTTTTGAGTTTATGAGTTCAAACCAGACAACAGAGAGAAAGTGCTGTCCACATAGACTAGGGAAGGCTGAGCTTGTCTGTTCAAAACTTGTGTTTGAAAAGGGGGAATCTGCTGTTATTTTATTTGAAATGCCAATGTGCTTTCTTATACCAAGTTGAATCCTCTTGTGAGGTGTAGCCATCATCTCATCTCTAGATCCCGAAACAGGAGAATGTCGCCTGTCTTCCAGGGAAGAGCCCTTCCCCCTGTGCCACTCTCAGCACCAGGGCTGGTCTCCTATTAGCAATTTCTCTGCAGTATATTTAATAAAATGTACAAGGTAAACGTTGGTAACGTAGAAGAGTCAAAAAAATAAACAAAACTAACCAAAGAAACAGATCCGTAGAAAAATGTCCCCCGAGTTCAATGAAGGAAGTCTGGAGGTTCAGGCTGGATTCTGGAGACATCTCAATGCCTTCCACATCCACTGAAAGTTTGGAGACACTCATTTTAATCATAAAATCACTAGCAATGATTTTTTACAAAGCACAGTTCTTAAAGCAGAAAGCAACTGATAGATTTCAGTCCATGAAGTGCAAAACACTCAGATTAGAAAGTACCACTGAAAGGCTGTACACAATGTATCCCAGGACATCCTCTTACCAGTAAGAACCTGGTAACTAAGTGACATATTTTATAAAGTACCCCCAACTGAGTTTATGTATCCCCTTCCTATTTATAAGTAAATGTCAAGCAACTGCACTGTCAAGTTATAGCCTGGGGTGGGGGTGGAGGGGACAGAGAATCTGCAGCTGTTAGCTCTTGGAGCAATGATTAAACAACTGGACAATGGTTGAGATCTATCAAAGGGGCTGGAAGTGTGATGAACAGCTGAGCTGCCATTTGCACTGAGAACAGACTGCAAAGGGACCTTGACCACAGGCTTAGTCATACCCAGGAAGAACGCTGAAGCCACAGCGGGTAGGGGTGGGGGCATGGTGTGGTAGGTGCTGCAAAGCGAGCTCACTACTCTGACCATTGAAAACTAGCACTGTAAAGAGGCACATATACTGATTCTAGAATGTGAACTTATAAATAATAATTCTCATTGTGTTTCAAGAAAATACTAACTTTAAGTTTAAAAAAAAGTTTCAAACCTTATGGAAATATAATTGTGAATGTGTGGTGTGTGTATGTGTGCATTTGCAGGGTGTAGAGTTGATAAACATATATGTTGTAAAAATAACATAATCCAGTTAATTAGTGTATTCATCACCTTACATAATTATTTCCATGTGCATGTGTTGAAAACACTTAAAATGGATAGTATAGTCTCAGTAAGCTACAAGTATCCATAGAGTATTGTTAATACAGCCATCAAACTGTGTCTAAGGTCTTCAAAGTTTACTCATATGACATATCAAAAACTTTCCACTCTCAGTTATCAGAAACAAAGAAATCATGCAATTTGCAGCCAAATGGATAGAACTAGAGAAGCTCATCCTGAGTGAGCTAACCCAGACCCAGAAGGATGCACATGGCATCTATTCACTTATAATTGGATTTTAGCCATGTAGTACAGGATAACTACCCTACAACCAACAGACTGAAAGGAACAGGAACATGGACTTTTTTAGCTATTAGTGGGACGCTTTGCCCTAGTGAAGCGACCATGTAGACCTCCAGTGTAAGAGGAAGCACTTAGCCCTCAAATGACTGATGAATTGCTGAGATCTGGAGGCACCCCACACCAGAGGAGTAGGATAGGTGGGAGAGGGAGTAGAGGATGGGAGGGTGGGACCAAGAAGAGTGGAGGGAGGTAGGCTGTGAGAGAGATGTAACTTGAATAAATAAACATATATATATGTATATATATATATATATATATATCTCCACTCCCTGACCAATGCTCTCCATCTCATTCCAACTTAATTCTGAAAGATTTCTCAGCTAGTATCCCAGCCTGTATCAAGCAAAAAATAGTTATTGAACCACATTAATTCCAGGAGTTGGAGGCTGTCAGCTGCCCCTTTAGGATAAGCTAATTTAATTAGTGTTCAATGTTGCAATATATACAACAGGTAAAGGGATTACAAATGAGAGGTTTAATTGAGGCATTGCCATTAATGCTTTGTATCTAAAACCACGAAAGAGGAAGAATGACCCTGTGTTTGTTTTAAGAAGTATATAGTTATGTAAATGTTTTGCAAAGGGGTTAACTGTGCAATTCCAGGTTAATGCCCTACTTTTTGGACATCCTTGTAATGAGGTAGCCTGATCAATTACATTTTAACAACAAAGATATAATGGTAGCTAGGTTACCAAATGAAAAGAAACAGTAACAATCTCAAACAAAACCAAAAAAAAAACCAGAACCCTCTTCTTTTACAAATAAAGATTTTTTTCTCCTTATTTACACTTACTTCCTGACTATGATTAGACATACTTGTAAAACACATAGCAAACTGCCAATCCACAATAAAAGGCATAAGTGGGAAACCAATTTAAAGACGTGTGAACGTGATTTGTATATGATTTTAATGAGAATTTTTAAACCTTTATAAATGTATTTTTAACTCACCCATGTTTGTGAAATATGTTTTCCAGTACTTTACCACGACGTTCACTTTTTCCAATGTCAGGGGCTCATTGAAACTAATATCAGCTCCATATTCTGAAATATAGCCTAAAGAAATAGTGTTAATATAAACCTTGTATTTCCTATTTGAAAACAAAACACATGCGAGATCAGGCAGTCACATACATACCTCTAAGTTTTTCTGGTATTATAAAAACAAACAGCAAATGTGTGTTTTTCTTCTTGTCAGATCTGAGGGGAAAGTGTTACAATGAAGCAAAATCTCATTCAAAAAATATAGACTCAAGAGCTTAACTTACTAGAAAGTAAACTAGAGATAGCTTTAACTTTGAGAATTCAAAATGGTGGAAAAAAATTTAAAAATCAGCATCTCAAATCAGTGAGGAGTGATATGATAAACTGTTTTTTTTTTTATTTAAGGTATATCTTTTCCCCCCACCATCTTGACCTTTTAGTCCAATAAAAGGCTCTTTTTCTTATAACAATACAATACAAAACAATAAGAACAATTAAGCAACAATTATGAGAATTATAACCTAAACCATACCCACATTTTCAAAATTTCTCATTAGTTTAAAAAAGTTTGAGGAGCAGAGGACAATTCAAGACCACTGCAGGAATAAAATCACCAAAATCCAGATGGGAGAAAATTACATTAAAAAACTAAAAATTCTTTAAAACACATATGTGTGTGTGTTTAAAAAATATGCATGTATAATTTAAGAGCTTCCCCAACCCAAATAATACAAGGAAGAGAAAGCTGAATTTTGAATTTTTATAAAGTTTTTTTAGAATCATAAGCAGGAAATGCTGAATATTGATTAGATATTTCAACATTAAAGAACTATTAATCATCTCTTGCTTTAATATCTACTATAACAATAAGCTCTGAAAAGATGAGTCATTTTAATGAGTTATTTAAAAAGTATACCTATGGGAAGACTATCAGCATTATATAGCAAATACATTTCTATAATCAATTAATTCTTTTGTTGTCACTCAGGCCTACTCCTGTTCAGGTTGAAATGCTAATTGTTACAATAGCATCTCAAACTGGCCACAAAGATTTCACTATGAAACTTCTATCTATAAAGATGTGCTTCATTTTAAAACTCAGCAGTAGACTAATTTTATATCAAGTATATTAATATATTATATTTTATATGTTTAAGAAATAGGTTTTAAAAAACAATTTTAAACACACAAAGTCAAGATTTAAAAAATTTTACCTAATTAACTTGACAACCTCCTGCTCCTCCACAGTTAGGGCGGAAGTCACCTTCAAGAAAATTATGTCAAATGAGTTTGCAGCCAAAAGCATGGCTACCTTCTTCACGTTGCTAATGGTCAGGGTGATCTGTGTAGTGCTGGAAAAGAATTTCTGCACAGAGCCAGCCAGGAAGTATCTTGTGGCATTTCCAATTAGCAAAAGGTCTAGTTTTCCCTAAAAGAGAAGGAAGGAAGCAGAGGCCACATGTAATTACCAAATAACAGTAGGAAAAAACTCAAGAAACTGGGCTGTTGACCCTAACCACTCGAGGGCTCGAAGCTCTTCATTGACTCCTTGCCCAGGGCTGTACTTGGGTCTGAGCATCCTGAAGCTTTGTTAAGATCCTACCCACCTACACAAACCACAAGGACATCTCCTCATCTATGTCCACAGCAGCCTTATTTGTAATAACTAGAAACTGGAAACAATCCAGATGTCCCTCAACAGAGGAATGGATAAAAAAACTGTGGTACATCTACACAATGGAATACTACTCAGCTGTCAGAAACAATGAAATCATGCAATTTGCAGCCAAATGGATGGAACTAGAGAAGCTCATCCTGAGTGAGCTAACCCAGACTCAGAAGGATGCACATGGCATCTATTCACTTATAGTCGGATTTTAGCCATATAGTACAGGATAACTATACTACAACCAATGCACCAAAGAGAACATGAAGACTTTGTTTCCTGTCCATGAGATGCTTTGCCCTAGTGGGACTGCCTTGTAGGCCCCAGTGTGTGAGGAGGCTCTTGGCCCTCATAGGACTGCTGAACTGGGGCAGAAGACTAATATGTAGACACACTCCACTCCAGAAGAGTGGGTTGGAAGGTATGGGAGGCAGAGGGTGGGAGGGCAGGACTGGGAGGGGTGGAAAGAAGGTACTATGATAGAGATGTAACCTGAATAAAAAAAAAAAAATCCTACTCACCACGGCATTATAGTTTGATTTCCCTGCATACTTCTCTCTTGTTCCATTATGGGTTTTTGTTTGTTTTCAATTTTTTAGAGATAGGGTTTCTCTGTGTACCCTGGCTGTCCTGGAACTCACTTTGTAGTAGACCAGAGGGCCTTGAACTCAGAGATCTACCTCCCTCTGCCTGGTGAATGCTGGGATTAAAGGTATGTACCACCACCACCCAGCAACAGATAAGGTTCTTATGATCCAGTTCCTTAATCAGACTTTTCTTCTGGAAAATGTATTTTGTGAGAAAGAAAAATTGGTGAGTGCACTATTACTTATTTTGGTTAAAACAAAAAACAAAAAAAAAACATTCCAGAGAACAAATTTTTAAAAATCTAAATTTGGTGCTGGAGTGACTAGCTCAGTAGTTAAAAGCTAGGGTTACTCTTGCATAGAGCCCAAATTGGTTTCCTACACCCATGTGGTAACTTACAGCTGTTGCTAACTCCAGGTCCTAGGGACCTGGTGCCCTGTTCGCCCTCCATGGGCACCAGGCACACATCTGATGCACATGCAGGCAAAACAGTTACATGAAAAATCTCGTTTTAAGTGAGGAGATTATGCTTATGCATTGGGACTTGTTCATAGCAATCCTTGGCCACATGCAAACCATGGGTTGACAGTGGGAAAGACCCTTGCCTCTCTCCACACAAGATATTCACAGGAATATCTCCCTTCTTCCCCATCGTGCATGCACTTATGCTGGAATGCCTGGAATGTAAGTCTTTATTCTATGTTTTTGTGTTTATAATTTATATTTACATATAAGTTTTTTTTGTCATTTCTTTGATCTGTGCTGTTCCTTGTAGCTCATATTTGCTTCTTCCTTGGTTCCATTTTATTGGATTTCAGTACAGTCTCAGGGGATTCTTCTTGCCTGAAAATAGTGTTATGGTATTTTCACAAGTCAGCCACAATCACCATGTCTCTGAATTTTGTGATATTCAGAGTGGCTGTTGAAAGCTCCAAGCAACTTTGCTTTCTTTGGGTGATTTTTGTATTCTTTTTTTCCTTTTTTTATCTTCTGTGTCCTGATATCGTCTGAGTATGAGCACTTATCAGCTCTGGAAACAGATAATATTTCTTCAATCACAAATCATTTTATCCTCTGTTGTCTTTCTCTTCTTGGGACTCTTCTGTGAAATGCTAGAAACCCAGGTAGATTCTTTTCCTCCATTTCTCTGTGATAGATTTAGTCTTCCCAGACTGCTCTCTCGGTCTTCAATACTTTAAACAGTGCTGAAGTTAATGTGAACTGTGAATTTTTAAGGCTTTATTTTCTTTTCGGTGTCTTCATAGCCTGTTATTTTTAGAAGGTGACCACTTCTCTAAAGATACAAATTAGAATTTGACTTGTGTCTGTGTGTGTGCATGAGTGTGTATCTGTGTGTGGGGGTTGCAGGACAACTTTGAGTGTCATTTTTCAGGTGGTGTCCACTTTTTTTTTTTTTTGAGACAGGTCTTTGGAATTTTCCAAATATGATAGGCTTGAAAGACCTGGGGGAGGGAAGTACCTCACCCGACACTCAGGATATCACGGCCGCCCCAAAACTCGCAAGAGACCATCTTGATGCAATCACAAGAGGTTTATTTCAGGGGGAAAAGGGGGAAAAGGGGGGCTCAGTGCACTGAGGGACGCCACTCGTGTCCCACGCAGGGCTAGGAGTCGCGACCCCCACGCAGGGCTAGAATAGAATATTTAATAGGGGAGCACCACAGATTAAGGGGCGGGGGGGGGGAATTACAGGTGGGAAGTACCAGCCCAGCCCATCGTTTACCACAACCCAAGGGGGAGGGGAAATACAGCTGGAATGTACCAGCCCATTAGTTAGTCAGCGGGAAACATCCTACATGTTTGTCTCAGGAATGAATCTAATCTTGTGGTCAGCCAGTTCCTGAAGCCCTGGGGGGCCGTGGCCCAATTGATCTTCATTCTTGGTTTTAACCTGTTTATGGTCAGCTAAGTTCCGGGAATCACCTGGCGGCTGGCCTGGCTCTACTGCCGATTTAGGGGGTCTTTTAATAATTTTTATTTCCTTCATTCCCCACTCCTTTTAGTCCGTTGTTCTAATCTTAGAACCTATATATCTGTTTTATTTTTATCTTGTCCCCGTAACCCTTGATATTGTTTTAGTATTAAAATCTGTACGGCGCTTACTTTTAATTGATGAAAGTACCAAGGGGCCTGCACTAGGGCAGCTGTTCCAGTGTCACATCTGATCCTAAAATTACAGCTAAAGTCAGGGAAATAGGCTCTCTCTTAAATCGCTTAGGGCGGAAATCAAACTCATCCACAAAGGCATCTGTGGGGAGATAGAGTACTCTAGGCATAAGCTGTACTAACATATAATAATCTTTGGTATCATTAAAGATATTAGTGGCAACACAGGGAGTTAGTCCTGTGTTGCAGGCCCACCAGCTATCTTTTTTTTTTTTTTTTTTAAAGATTTATTTATTATGTATACAGTGTTCTGTCTGCAGGTATATCTGCAGGCCAGAAGAGGGCACCAGATTACATTATGGATGGTTATGAGCCACCATGTGGTTGCTGGGAATTGAACTCATGACCTCTGGAAGAGCAGCCAGTGCTCTTAACCGCTGAGCCATCTCTCCAGCCCCCCACCAGCTATCTATGCCAGGATATAAGTATCTGGTATCAGAAGTTTTGGGAGACCTCAGGGTCTCATTGTATAAGTGTTTATAGGCAGCAGGTGGGTTTTTTAAATAAGTCTTTTTCCCTGATACTTTAGTTAGGATCAGTTTGTTTTTTTTATGTCATGAGCAGGCGTCATGGTTGGTGGTGTTATTAAAAGTACCCAACGCGGCGATGCCCTCATAGTAAGGGGGTCCAGAAGTTAAACAGAGCCAACATCCTCCACACTGCCTAGCCTCACTCCTGTCCCTACCTTTCCTTGGACAGACGTAAAAATCTTGTTGAGCCAGCCCACAGCGTCCCTCTGGTCTCCCACACCCGAACTTTGCTCCTAGCCCTATAGAGTGTCTTTATCGAGGGTCCCTCTCAGGGAGGTTCTGGGGGTCTGTCTCAGAAATATCCCACTGTTCCAGGCCTGCAGCTAGCTGGCAGAAGTCAGGAAAGAGAGGGGACTACCTTAGAAATTGACCAGACGACTTTCCCAGTTTGGGAAGCTACCTGACAAGTACAAGTTTTTGAGGGGCATGGGGGTTGTCATTCCCCATCTGGAGAGCACCTGCGACGCAGGCATAGCTTAAGAGGGTCTATAGTCTTTTTTTAATCTCTATTTATCCTTAGGAGGTTTAGGAGCTTTTTTTACGTGCGAGGCGTGGATCCAAGCAGAGATGTCCTCTATCTTCATTGTGGTGGGGGTAGTCGAGAGCACCAGGTATGGTCCCTTCCAGTGAGGCTCAAGGTTCCCAATTCCATGGCGCCAGACGAGTATGGTTTTTCCAACCTGGAACTGATGAGACACGCTCTGGTCTCCAGCTTCATAAGCCTCCCAGAGCTGCTCCCAGGCTTTACGCCAAAACTACTTCAAGGGCTGGGCAACGAAAGCGGGTGAACAAGGGGTTAGAAAGGACAACATCAGGATGGAACATTCAGCCAGCCTCAGTAAGAGAAGGAGGCCCCCCCACAGAGAATCTCATAAGGGGTCAGCTTAAACCGCCCCCGGGGTGTTCCTGACCCAGAATAAGGCAAAAGGAAGGAGGGCTGTCCAGTCTCCCACACCATTCTCTAAGGCTAATTTAGTCAAGGTCTCTTTTAGAGTTTTATTTATCCTTTCTACCTGTCCTGAACTTTGGGGACGGTAGGCACAATGTAATTTTTATTTAATCCCCAGTTGAGTGGCCAGTCCCTGACTTACCTGGGCAACAAAAGCGGGTCCATTATCAGACCCAATTACCTTGGGTACTCCAAACCTCGGAAAAATCTTTTTAAGAATCTTCTTGGCCACTGTATTGGCAGTCTCAGTCCTTGCAGGGAAGGCCTCTACCCACCCTGAAAATGTATTTTTAACAACAAAGCTGTTTCCATCAGTGTACCAGTTCAGACTTCCTGGCCAGGGTCGGTCCTTTAGGTCACTCCGGGGACCCGTTTCTTATGCCAGAATATCAAGGCAGTGGTGGGCAGGAGCAGAGTCATTAGCCTCAGGCAGTAGGGTAGCAGGATTCAGAGTGGCCAGGGGAGGGGGGTGTGAATATCACTCTCTCAGTCAATAATAGGCTTTGGTAGTGGGTCATTTTAGCATCCACCGGTCAGGGGGCTGCCGGATAATGTTCTCAAGGGCATGGGGTGCCACCACTGTAATGTGCTGTCCCATAGTCAGTTTATCAGCAGCATCTTTGACAAGTAAGGCCACAGTTGCAATAGCTTTCAGGCATGTGGGCCATCTGCTTGCAACAGGATCCAGTTTCTTAGATAAGCAGGCTACCTGTCTCTTTCAAGGTCCTAAAGTCTGAGTAAGAACGCCTCTGGCAACCCCTGTCTTTTCATTCGCATATAGAGTGAAAGGCTTGGTTAAATCCAGTAGGGCTAAAGCTGGTGCCGTTAACAAGGCCTTTTTGATATCTTTAAAGGCCTTCTGATGTTCAGAGGTCCAGGTGAACCCTCCTCCCTCCTTGGTGAGGGGAAATAAGGGAGCTGCCAGCGTAGTGAAACCCGGAATCCATAGTCTACAAAAACCAGCAGTGTTCAGGAATTTTCTTACCTGGCGCAGGGTGGTCGGGACAGGAATCTAGGTGACAGTCTTTTTCCTGGCTTCCGTCAGCCATCGCTTTTTATCTCTCAGGGTGTATCCCAGATAGGTGACCTCAGTTTTACATAACTGAGCCTTCTTAGCAGAAGCCAGATACCCCAACTCACCAAGTTTCGTCAGCAGCCTCTTAGTTCCTTGGAGACATTTAGGTTTAGTTGATGTTGTCAAGAGTAAATCATCAACGTACTGTAACAACGTTAGCTGAGGATTTTCAGCTCTGAAGGAGGCCAGATCCTGATGAAGAGCCTCATCAAAGAGGGTAGGGGAGTTTTTGAATCCTTGTGGCAATCTAGTCCAAGTTAACTGTCCCACCAGTCCAGTGTCAGGGTCTCTCCATTTGAAGGCAAAGATGGGTTGGCTGTCAGGATGTAACTTCAAGCAGAAAAAAAGCATTTTTTAGATCTAGAACAGTCTTAAATCTTGGACTGGCCTGTAATCATTAGTGCCTGGCTTCTTTACCGGTAACAGGGGGGTGTTCCATGGTGACTGGCAGGGAACCAAGATGTCCTGTCTGTGAATGTCGTCTCTGTTTTTTATTTTTATTTGGTCTAGGTCTTCTGTTGCCCAGGTTTCCTGTCTGTCTAGGCCCTGTTCTCTCTCTCTCTCTATCTCCTACAACTGCGGCCAGTATCTTAGTCAAGTTTTTTTCTTGTTTGCAATCCCGCCTGTCCTCTCTCTCTCTCTCTCTTTTTTTTTGTTTTTTTTTCTCAGTCTCTCTCTTATGATACATTTTTTCTGTCTCTCTAACAAAATTTTTATAAAGGCCATAGCCACAGCCGCTCGTTGTTCCCTCAGAGGTGGGTCAAAGGGAGTGTGCCGCCTGTAGGCCTCCATCAACCTCTCAAGGAATACGCACGGAGCCTCAACAAGACCCTGAAGCACTCCTCTTACCTTGGCCAAATTGGTGGGGTGCTGAGCGCACCTCTGAGACCTGCCACTAGAGTCCGGCGGAAAAACTGTCAGCCGCTCCCTACCTGCAGCCGTGTTGAAGTCCCAATCTGGTCGATCAAGGGGGAACTCAGCATCGATCTCATTTGGGAGGGTAGTGGGGGTCCCATTGTCTTCGGGACATTCTTTTGTGCCTTTAAGAGAATTCTCTCCCTCTCCTCTGTAGTAAAGAACCTGCAAAAGCTGCTGGCAATCATCCCAGGTGGGTTGGTGAGAAAACATCAGGGATTCCACCAAACCTGTAAGACTAGCAGGGTTTTTAGAGAAAGACGGGTGGTTAGTTTTTTAATTATATAAATTAGCCAAGGAGAAAGGCCAATATTGTAAGGGTTGAAAAGCTGGTGGGTCCACAGGGACCCGACCATTCGGAGGGGTAGAGCCACAGTGGAATCGGGTCCCTTTGGACTCAACACTCTCTGGCTCCGAGTGCCAGTTGCCGGCCCTCCCCCCTCTGCTCCTTGTAGTTCCAGGCTCGGCCAGAGCCGGGGCTGGTGTGGGGACGCCTGGGGTGGCTGGGGGGAGGGGGGTGGCCGCGGCGGGCTCGATCACTCGGGTGGCTCCTCCATCTCGGGATAGATCTTAGGCGGAGCTGAAGGTGTTGTTTCCGAAGCTGGCTTTTGTTTTGATTTAGGCTCTGTGCCACGGAGAGCCAGGGCTCGGGAGCCTGGCTTTTTTTCTGTCACCCAAGGTTTTACCCATGGGGGTGGGTTCTGGACCAGGTCTTGCCAAACAGTAATGTATGGCTGTTGATCGGGATGAGACCCTGGTCCTTCCTTAAAGACAATAGTTTTTACCTCAAAAATAATGGTCTAGTCAAAAGTCCCTTCGGGTGGCCACCCGACGTCAAAAGTAGGCCACTCCGAAGCACAAAAAGTCTGTCACGGTCTCTTTTTAACCTCAACTGCCAAATTATGAGTCCTAGTTCTAACTTCAGTCCAATGATCCAGTGTCAAACTTAGAGGAGTCGTTACAGTCTGTCCCATTGTCACAAGTAATATAAAACATAAACATAAGATACATAGAAAAACACTACGAAAAATCCTTTTTACTCTCAAATGCCGGCACCACTCCAGAAAAACAGACGGCTGGGAGGTCTCTCGCGTCCCCTCTCTCAAGAGGACCAATGTATCCTCCCCAGCACCCAGACAGACGGGCGGGAGGTCTCTCGCGTCCCCTCTCTCAAGAGGACCACTGTATCCTCCCCGGCACCCAGATGGGACCCTCCCAGGTGTCCCTGGGGTCCCTGTCCTCCTGGGACATCTCCCAGGGCTACAGCCGCTGATCCCTTAGCACGTCTGCCCGATCACCCATCCATCTCCTCACGAGACAGATACGGCTGCCAAACCGAAAACAACCTTCACAAAGCCAACTTTTAACGCAAACCATATAACAGAACCAGACAACAGAGACAAACCCAGGACACAAGAGATAGAAATCTCACAAACCAGACAACTTTTAACTTTTAACGCAAACCATATAACAGAACCAGACAACAGAGACAAACCCAGGACACAGAGATAGAAATCTCACAAACCAGACAACTTTTAACTTTTGAGCAAACCATATAACAGGACCAGACAACAGACAAACCCAGGACACAGAGACAGAAATCTCACAAACCAGACAACAGAAATAGGCCCAAGACACAGAAATCTCACCTCCAAGTGGGTTCTTGTGGAGATTGGGATGGCCGCAAATTCCCGGCCAACGCACCAAATGAAAGACCCGGGGGAGGGAAGTACCTCGCCCGACACTCAGGATATCACGGCCGCCCCAAAACTCGCAAGAGACCATCTTGATGCAATCACAAGAGGTTTATTTCAGGGGGAAAAGGGGGAAGGGGGGGGGCTCAGTGCACTGAGGGACGCCACTCGTATCCCACGCAGGGCTAGGAGTCGCGACCCCCACGCAGGGCTAGAGTAGACTATTTAATAGGGGAGCACCACAGATTAAGGGGCGGGGGAGAATTACAGGTGGGAAGTACCAGCCCAGCCCATCGTTTACCACAACCCAAGGGGGAGGGAAATACAGCTGGAATGTACCAGCCCAGCCCATCGTTTACCACAACCCAAGGGGGAGGGGAAATACAGCTGGAATGTACCAGCCCATTAGTTAGTCAGCGGGAAACATCCTACATGTTTGTCTCAGGAATGAATCTAATCTTGTGGTCAGCCAGTTCCTGAAGCCCTGGGGGGCGTGGCCCAATTGATCTTCATTCTTGGTTTTAACCTGTTTATGGTCAGCTAAGTTCCGGGAATCACCTGGCGGCTGGCCTGGCTCTACTGCCGATTTAGGGGGTCTTTTAATAATTTTTATTTCCTTCAGGCTGGCTGGCCAGAAATCCCCATTTCTCTACTTCCCCAGAGCTAGAAGTACAGGAACATGCACTGCTATCTGCTGTGTGTTCATGTGTACACCTGTATGTGGTGGGGGCCAGTCTGCATGGGATTTCTGCCCCTGCTGCTCTCCATTTTATTTTTTGAGGCAGTCTTTCCCTGACCCTTGACCTCATGGATTTGACTAGACTGGCTGACCAGTGAGTTCCAGGGCTCTGTCCTCCCAATTCAGGGGGCTAGAAGGGGTTCAGGCAGGAGCCCCTTGCCTGGTCTTCACACACAGATGCTCCTATCCTCATGTTTGTACCAGCCTTGATAGCTCCCCAGCCATGCCAGCTCCCCAGCCTTGCTAGCTCCCCAGCCATGCTAGCTCCCCTTGTCAATTCAAATTCAAATTCATTCTAGCCCCTTCAGCTTGCTATTTTAAAAGCACCAAAGTAAGGCTGCTTATGAACAATACAAATTTCTTCCTGCCACTCTAGAGACTGGGAACTCAAAGATTAAGATGTTGGCAGCTCCAGCATCCAGTGAAGGTATGATTTCTGGCTCAGAGAACCCAATGTCAATGTCTAGTGTGCTCTCACATGGGTCAGGGGCTGATGGGTCCACCCTGGTCCTCTTTTACAGGAACACTAATCTTGTGATCTAACCACCTGAGAACAGCTCCTCCTCCTCACGCCAACACCTTGTAGTGGGCACATCAGGATGTGAATTTGGAGATCACCAACACCCATAATAAAGCAGGTCCCAATGTGTGACCCGATGTCGATGCACAATTGTGCAGCTGGGCCTGCCTATATGACTGAAAATTCAGAGTCAAGGACTGGAAGGCTGTGGACTGTCCACAGCATTGGAGTGGTATGAATCCCTGACGGTTGCCTCCTTTAATGAAAACTGATTTGGGTCCAGTGTGGAGGAGCAGGAAACTGGAAAGTGGACTGGAAAGCAGAGAGAGAGTCCAGGGCTGAGCCTAGGGGCTGCACCAGTTCCTGGCCACATAGAGGACTGGAAATTACCCACACTGGGGAGCTCGGCCCCACACACAGCTCATTTTCTGCAGAGAGCAGTTCACAGGCATGCCCTGGAGTTAAAGCACCCTAGCTCCAGGTGTTCCGTATGCAGCTACTCCACGCCAGGTGATCACCCTCTGCACACGTGTGGACCTTTCTTCCTGTCCAGCATCTGCTTCGTCTCAGTGTCTCTTCGCTCCCTGTCTTCAAAGCTGTCACCTGTCTCTCTTGTGGACATGTGATGCATCGCTTTCTAGATTTCAAGTGTGACTGTGGATTTTGGGTTGAGAGAGAAACTGCTGTGTTGGAAGCAAGATTCCATCAAGAGCCATCAGGCACTACATTCAGTGGTGTGTCTCTCTCCTTGGGTTTGAATGTACAGCTGCCCTCCCCTTTCTTATTTAGGGATATTTACTTGCTGGAGGCTTCATTATTACAGAAGTGCCTCCTGCTGTGGAGTGTAGAACAGAGGAGATCCAGGAAGCATTTATGATCAATCCACTCACTCGCCTGACCCACCAACACCAGAAAGGATTAAAAAAGGTCCACTCTTTAATGTGTGGAGTTTTTGTTTGTTTGTTTCTTTGTTTTTAAAAGTTTTTTGCAAACTAACATCAGCCAACCTCACCAAACTTACTTCAATCTTCCTCAAATACTCTATCATTTTCAAAATATAACATAGCACTTTCCTGCCAGGTATGGAGGCATATGCCTTTAATCCCAGCACTTGGGAGGCAGAGGCAGGAGAATCTCTGTGAATTTGAGGCCAGCCTGGTCTACAAACTGAGTCCAGGACAGCCAAGGCTCTTGTTACACAAAGAAACCCTGTCTCAAAAACAACAACAACAAAAACAAAATAACTATTTCATTTATTATTTGAGACAACAGCTGTGGTATGCTGTCCAGGCTGGCCTCAAACACTCAGTCCTCCTGTCTCAGCTCCTGAAAACTACAGAGACCCAGGGAGATCACCGAGGCCCTTGTGATCTGTTTGATTTCATTTGAAAACCACACCATAGGTCAGTAGCATTTCAGGTACAAGTCATTAGTGTTTGTTGTCCAACTATGCGTATCACATGATTAATTCTATTCCGGCACCTTCCTGAAACCCCCAAAGTGGAGCGCTGCTGTAACAACAGTGATAATTGGTTATGAGAACAACTATAGGAGGGTTATAGTTTTATTATTGTTGTTATTGTTTTTAAATACTGTGTTTAGTTGAAGCAACTGCCAATATGCCAATATAATCTACCTGATACAGATAAGGTAACTGTAAAATAAGTGTTTCTGTTGAGAGAGTGAGAGAGAGAGAGAGAGAGAGAGAGAGAGAGAGAGAGAGTGTGTGTGTGTGTGTGTGTGTGTAGGGAGAGAGACATGTGGTATGTATGTGGTGTGTATGTTGGGGGAGTGTGAGGTATATGTGGGGTGTGTGTGAGTGGTATGTGTGTATATATGCTGTATGCGGTTTCTGCCTGTGTATGTGGTAGGTGTGGGTATGTCTTCCTCAGTCACTCTCCACCTTATATTTTGAGGCAAAATCTCTCACTGAACTTGGGTTCAGCCATTGAGCTAGCCTGGCTGGCCAACAGGCAATCCAGGGATGGCTGTCTTAGCTCCCTTTCACCTAGCACTGGGGTTACAAATGCATCAGGCTTTCAGGTGGATACTGGGTGCCAAACTAGGGTTCTCATGCTTGAGCGCAAGCACACTACCAACTACCTCTCCAGCCTGCTAAGTTTTCTTTTATTTTAATATGGTAATTTTTCTCTCACTGAGCCACTTAAGAATAAAACAACGTGGTATGAATAATGACACTAAACATATTTATAAGCCATGGGGCTGGGGATAATTTGTAAAACTTTCTGCTTGGAAGTTCTGTACTCTTAGTCTTCTCAAACATCTTGCCACTTTCTGCTCCTGCTTAATTGTGCTTGATAATTTCCGTCCCCAGCCCTCCTCCTGGGCAGAGGCAGTGCACATAGGTAAAAGGATAACCAAGCACCCTGTGCAAAGAGCCTTCCGTGCCTTCTCTGTGCCCCAGGGAACAGGGTTTGCAATCCTTGGAATGCAGAACAGTGTGTGAGTCTTGGTTACCAGCCCATCCCAATAGTCTGATGCGGGAGCAAGGGAACAAAGGTTTTTGGGTAGGGACCAGCATCTATGTCTTGGTTCCAGGCACTACTACTGGCTCTAAGAGACATGGCCTGCATCTATCTGAAGGGCAAGTTCACAGTGCATGCCAGACACCTCTATATTTTCTTAAATACAAACCTGAGCATAAAGAACGAACACACACACACACACACACAAACACACACACACACACACACACACACACACACACACACACACACACACGTCCATTTAACCTGACAGGATGGGGAAGGGAATTACAGGGAGGATGTCTTCAGGCTGGGCAATGGGAAGGGCAGAGAACCAAAGCAGCTGCCTACTTGTGCCTTTTCCTAGGTGGTACCTGGTGTTCTAACTACATGGGTCCCCTCCCAGGCTCCCCAGTTTTGTGCAGAAGAGTCAAGGGTTGTATGGGAGCAAAGCCATGGGGAGGAGCTGAGGAGGTAGGGAGTTAACAGTAGACAGGGGTGGAGAAGCTGCAGCATGGGAAGCCATGCTCCATGCAGGAGCCTAGGGTTTGTGAAGTGTGCTGAGAGGCACACATTACAAATCGATGCAGTTCCGGAAAGATCTGAGCTTCTTTCCCTGACCTACAAAATTAGCGCCACAACATACTCAGGGTGTTAGCTGTCACACAGATTAGAACACTTAGAATATCACTCAAGTCCACTATCCAGATATGTAAATTTAGCAAATAAACTATAATCAACATAAATCTGAATATCTACTTAGTACCTTGTTGATGGTGTGACATCTGAAGACTGGCAATAAGGTTTGTCAATAATGAAAGAAAAAGAAATGGAAACTTCTAGCATATTCACCTTTGCAAAATTCCATTTTAAAATGTCTATGATTTCTACCTAAGAACACAATTGGCTAGATTTCATTTGACAGCAATTTTTTTTTTTCCTGTATGAATTGGTTAGTGCACTTTTAAAAAATACATATTCATTGGGAATTTTTTAAAAAAATGAAGTGAGAATGAAATCCCATACTCGCCACGCAGTCTTGAAATCTGGGCAGTTTTATAACGTGGCCACGTCACCAATGCCCTTATCCACTGTCTCATTTTTGAGCGCAGCATCCAGGGCACTGGCAGGAATCTCTAGTTTTGAAGCACTAGATTTCCATATCCAATGGGTGGCGATCTAAACCCTTAATTAGCAACAGCAGGTGCTGAAGGGCTTAGAGCAAACCACTCCTACATTTTAGTGACTTGTTATTTATGTCACTCTTCCTGCGGGGGAGCAGCGCTGACAACCAGCAGCGGCTGCCCAGGCCTGAACACTCTCAGAAAATAATCACTGGCCTCCAATTTCCCAGAAATCAAGGGATTTAGCTCTATCTTGGAACCCTGAGCAAGCTGCTGCTGCTCTTGCAGTGGGTCACAAGGCTCAACGGGGGCTCCACGCTCTGCAGGGTCAGAAGCTACAATTATTTGTGTTCTAGATAATCAGGTATTTTTATTAAGAATTCCATTTTACGCAGCGTTGCTTAGACCCGCGCCACTGAAGTGCTTTTCCTTAGAGCTTTTTGCGCATGCACAAACACCTCACCCAGAATTACCAACCCGTTAAATGACCTACAGAAATGATTAGGTTTCCAGAAGCTTGTTCCTATGGGGTAAGAAGATTAACTAAGTAAAGCCTTCTGGGGGTTTTAACAAAACTTATTTAAAAAATAAGCGCCCCCTCTTATTTGTGCAGAAATATCATTAAACAACAAATAACGCTGGCTTCACTTTCTGGGGTGAATAATGTTCCTCTATGCTTCTCTAGCCAGCCCATCAGCTTTCTCACTCCGTCCTGGTTCGTCTTACAGACAGGATTTCACACTATAGCCCAGACCAGGTCCTGAATTCATGGCAAGCCTCCTGCCTCGGTCTTGAAACTGCAGGCATTGTGGGAATAACAACCAGGACCGGGGTTCGCTTTCCATTTTTTTTTTTTAATCTAGTACAGTTACCCTGTGAGTCACCAAGGGTCTGGTTGAGGTGTGTTTCTGGGGCCTCAATCTGCAGGGTGCGGAAGTGGTGTGCCCTGGCAAGCAGGCTTTGTTTGAGCAAGGCCACCTTGGGTCGCCATCTTCCTAAGGCTAACCGGTCAGGGACAGGGATGCCGGAAATAAATGCGGTTAAATTTGCGCTCCTGCAGCACAAACCTTTCCTGTAGGAAAGCTCAACCCCAGTCTCCCAATCCCAAGAACTGCCCGGGGTTCTCCTCCGAACTCCAGGGTCAGGGGTTCGAAGTCTGGCCCGGTGGCCTCCTTGCCTGAAGTAACATCCCCACACAGCAGCGCACGCGTGCGCAGCTCCAGGCCCTCGATGGAGCCTCTCCTGGATGCACTTTTGCAGGGCTGGGCCTGCAGGATGGATTGGGGTGACGCTCACGGCCGCCTCCCGCCAGCTCCTACCTGTCCCCGTCTTTGGCCTAGCTCCGCACTGCTGATCAGGTCGGCCATGGCGCCTGGTGCTCTACAGCTTCTTCACGGGCTGCGCAGCGGCGGCGGGGGGCGGAGCAAGGCGCGAGCCCCCAGGGGCTGTGGGATCACTGGGCAGAGTGACGTGGCCACCCCAGGCCCGCCACTCACGCCACAGGCTGACCCCACTACGCATGGGCAGAGGGTGTGCTATGATGCCTGGGGAGGGCCACCAGCTTTGCGGGCTGCAGATGCGCACGCCTGTCCATAAAGTAATTTTGCCTGGTGCCTGTGCGTATGAACAGCATTCTTAGGGCGGTTTCTTTAAATAGGGATTTTAGACTCGCCCTGTTTTGTACTGAGATTTATTTAATACGCTGGCCCCATTTTCTCAGCTGAGAAACTGATTGCAGGAAGAAGTTTCCAGTGACTGCCCACATGGAGAACCATCATTCAGCCCTGGCTCAGCGTTTTTCTTGAGAGTTATGGAGACAAGATCCTTCTCTTATTACTGTGTCCAGATTTTTTTCTAATGCTTAGAAACCTGCTTTGTGGTGGTGACACATCTCACTTGAACACAACACCAACGAGCTTTGTGTAGCCCACCGCTGCAGGTGGTCTGTCTCCCAGCAAGCCCTCAGGGTATCCCGAGCTACTGTTGCATTCTGCATTGGGGGGGTCTGATTTAGGTCATCAGACTATGCAAAAATAACCTGTGCCTCTCCGCTATTTGGATGGGAAGAGGTGTGCTAAACTGTTTTGGGATCCTTCTTCATCCGTGATTCTACCAAATGTGGGCTGAAAATATTAGAGAAAGCTTTAGCACTGGGAAGGCAGAGGCAGAAGGATATTTTGAGGCAATCCTGATCTATCTAGCAAATTCCAGGACAGCCAGGACTGCACAGAGACCCTGTCTCAAGCAAATAAAAAGAGAAAACTTCATCACTACTAAACAAGTACAGACCCCAACCCCTTTCTCATTCCCTGAACAATATACCCTAAGCCACTATCTGCACCTTATTAGATATTACAGGGTGAGTGAGTGTCCCCTATCTAAGGCCCTCAAGCCTGAAGCCTTTAACAGATGTAGAAATGTTTTCATATATAGAGCGAGGTGAGACCAGAGTCTAAGCATGGGAGTCATTCCAGGTAACACTGTGCAAAGATTCAGCCCTTACACGTGATGTCCACTTATGTTCATAAACACCATACTCTCAGAACCTGAAGTGATCTTATACAGATTTTAAAAATAATTCTGCTCCCTTCCCCATACACAGTTGGGTATGGAAAGAGAGGATCATGTGATGTGTCAGCAAAGAAGTTTCAAGTTTTGGAGGAGTTTAGATTTTTCAGATTAACTATGCTCCACCTCCATAAGAAATTTTGATCTGGTTTAAAGGAAACTACACAGTTTACATGCAAAACCAACAACATTTTATATAAAGGAGCTGAGTACCAACAGCTCTTAGTATCTACAGGGGATCTGAAATCAGCCCTCTGACTACACGGAGTGAAGGATGTGAGTGTGCGCATTTTAATAAGCCTGGGTTCCACCTCTGCACTGCCCTCCATCTCAACAGGGCCTGAGAATAAGGAAATGTCTGAAGCAGATGGCCTCCTGTTCATCAGCATGAGATCTGAGACCTGGGGGAAGTCATACCCAGACATAGGGGTGTGGTGTGAACCACAGCCACTTAGAACGTTTTTCTCTTGAATAGTAACCAACTTTCCACTGTTCTGGGGGTAAGGAACAGCAACTGTGAGGCTAGAATAATTAGCACAGACCTATTTAGTTTGGAAAAAAACATGGCCCTAAGCTTATGTAAAAGAAAGTCATTCCTAGGTAGGGTAGGGGTGTAATTTTTTTTTCTTTTTTTTTTTTGTGCTTATATCTGGAATGCAGAAGTCCAGAATTGTGAAGAAGCAACCTAATATTTTCATTTTCCGTGTCTTTAAAAGAAAGCTTAATTTTTAAGTGAACAGATGTTGTCTTACAGTGTATCTCCCTGAAGGGGATTTTATTCGTCAGGCCTCTCTCCTGCCTGGCAGTCTCCAGGAACACTGAGGTTCACTGGCTTCCAGGCAATTGATGCCAAATATTCTGCAATGCTCAGGGCAGCCTTAGAAATATCTACCCAAAACGGTTTTAGCGAAACTCTGCTGTCAACATCAGCATTATAAGAGAATATAAGCCATTGGTTTCCTGTGGCATCTTTAACCTTGTTAAACTATGCTGCGTGGGTCACCAGAAACAAGTAGACAGATGACACTTTCTAAGGTCCCTAACAGCATCAGCACACCAAATGTAGTACTATGATATAAGATATTGCAACACTAATTCTACATTGACAGATTAGAAAAATGCACCCAAAATCACCAATTCAGTCTATGCTACAAGATAGCTAGGCAGGTTTATGAATTTTATGTGATTGCCCTAACTAAATTTTATTGTATTTTTTTTCCTTTCTTTCTTTTTCAGTGCTGGGGATTAAACCCACGGCCCCATGTGCACTAAGTAAGTACTATACTCCTGAGCTCTCCCTCAGCCCTCTTGTCTACTTTTCATTTTGAGATGGGGTCTGCCTAAGTTGCTCAGGCTGGCCTAGAACCTATGCTCCTCCTGTTTGTTGAAGGCCTGGGCCACCAGGCCCAGTTAATTGTACATTTTTTTCCGAATATGCATAAAGAAATAGAAGGTTTGTTTAAATGAACTCTTGTGTTTGAAAACAAAACAACAACAACAAAAACCCTAAAGTTTCACACTTTGGAAATCTTTCACCCTGATATGCCTTAGTGACTAATATAAACCACATGTCTAAGGTTGCTGATTACCTAGCCTATTTTCAAAGTTGTCTTTTTTTCAAAGATAATGGGAGTGAAGAGAGTATTTTCATAAGGCTATATATAAAACCACAAAAGTTGAGAGGCAGAGAATTCACCATTTTCAATCATTTACTTAAAACCTTTCCTATATAAAACACCAATTATACACATACACCCCCCCACACACACACTTAAAACAACAGTCTTATACCCCCTTTTCAATAAGCATGTCTGCCAGAACTCCACTAACCATCAAGTTCCATTGTAGAATTATAAACAGAAATGTTTCTGTAGTGTCCAAACTTCTGCTTCTGTTTTTATCTTCTCCCACCTTTTCTGGCAGTTCACCAAAGAATAGCCAGAACCATGGCTTAAAATAGAAGCAAGAGGCCGGGCGTGGTGGTGCACACCTTTAATCCCTGCACTCGGGAGGCAGAGGCAGGCGGATCTTTGTGAGTTCAAGGCCAGCCTGGTCTACAAAGTGAGTCCAGGGCAACCAGAGATACACAGAGAAATCCTGTCTTGAAAAACCTAAAAGCAAAACAAAATAGAAGCCAGAGTACAAACTCCTTTTCTTAAAACCTCCATTGAAAATGCTCCAGGTACTCCCCTGTGTCCAGGGAGGCACTCACCACTCCGACCATTTCCTGCTGTTCTTACCTCTCAGTCTCTAGTCATGATGTCATCTTGTTTCTTCTTCCTTTCATTTTCTTTCCAGATTTTTTTTATTTCATGTCACCTCTGGGACACTCCCATCAGCATGGAGCCCCTTACTCTATTTTTCTGGGCATTGTTTACACTGATGTAAATGCTTTTTTTTTTTTCAATCTCCAAATCTCTAGAATAAAGACTTAGAAAAATCCTGACTCATAACTGGCATTAAGATATTTGAATCATAGAATGAATTATGGAGCTGGAAAGATGGCTTAGAGTTAAGAGCACTGGCTGTTCTTACAGAGGATCCAAGTTCAGTTCCCAGAAACCACATGGCAGCTCATGACCATCTGTAACTCCGATCCCAGGGTATCTAATACTTTCTTCCAGCCTCCCAGGATTTCTACATGCACATGGTACACAGACAGACACACACACACATACACACATTTCTTTCTTTCACACACACACAAATCACAGGCACATGTCTCTCTCACACAATACACATAAAGATAAATATATTTTAGGAAAAGGACAAATCAAGGAGATTCAGTAGTTGGATGGCAACTGTGAACTTCCTTCTTGTCTTTAAAGATATGAGTCTAAGAGCTATTCTGTTTCTTAATGCCACCAGAGCATAGTGAGACACGAAAGACACAGTATGTTGGAAATGGAAAAGACTGCATAAACAAAGTGAGTTCATTATCAAAGTGAATTTCTTGTCATCACATGGATAGTGTCACCCAGAGAGGAAAAGCCAGTTTTAATGTTGTCCTTTCCAAACTTAAAAGGGTACAAGAATAACTTCAAACTTAACTTCTCTTCCTCAGTGTGACAGCAGGATCCTCACCAACCCTCACCGGGCTTTCAAGACTCAAAATTTACTCAGGGTTTAACTAACTCCCAAGTCAACCAAATTAGTCCTTTTCCTTAGCAGTGTCCCAGAATCCCCACCATGGTTTCCAGTACAGGATCCACACAACCAGGCCAAGGAATTTCTTTGGTTCTGTAGTAATAACTGGATGAACCATCTGAAGCCCAGAGAAGTGCCCAACTGCCCTTAAAGATAGCATCTGCCACCAACCCTCTGTGGTCCAGTTCATTGACTTGGGAACTGTACTGGATGTTCCCTCCATGCCTCCTCAGCTAACAGCTCTTTTACTAGCCATTCTCACTTCTGACTGAACTTTTCCTGCATCAGGGAGGTTATACCCTCTCTTGCTTACATGTCTCCTTCCTGCTTCTTGCTCAGCTTTCTTAACCTAGAAGTGTGATTCTAACAACTGCACTGTCCAAGTTCACTATGGTTAACCGTGAGTGTTCTCATCCTCCCCCATGGATCTTCTGAGAGCATGCATTGACTCTTACTTTCCTTTTTAGCCAATCTGGGAAAACAAGAAAAATTGCAATGTATTCCTAATTCCTTGTGCTGCAGATAGTACATGTCTCCCTTGAAATCGGTCTACTGAAATTCTAACTCTGAGATGATGGTATTAAGAGGTGAGATCTTTGAGAGGCCATTGTGAAGGAGCCCTCATTAATTATATTAGTGACCTTATGAAAAACAGGCCTGAGTATGGTCCGTCCCTCGGACCTTTCGAGGCAGTGAGCACATAATACGAAGATACCGTCTGCAGAGTTGGAATCCGATCATCCCCAGTCCACTGAATCTTCCAAAACACTGGTCTTGGACTTGGCAGCTTCCAGAACCAATAAAATTCTTTTTTTTTCCAAGCCAGTCTGTAGAGTTTTGTTAGAAAAACTCAGTAGGGATCCTCTTAGGCCTCTTCTCAAACAATCACAACTGTTTTCCTATCTCAGGATAGAAACTGTTTCCCTAAAACTCATATCCCAGTAACTAGTAAGTTGATAGTACATGCACCCCATGGGTTAAGTAGTAGTTCCCTTAGGCAGCAAAAAAATGACCACATAGAAACTGATCATGCGTAGACTGTAATAGCTCTTAACGGGTTTTCTATTAATACACTAACTTTCAAAACAGGAGTTGGTCCTAGTAAATCTACCCCATTATGTAACCACAGTGCCTTGTAAAAGAGTATAGAACTAAATAGAAGCAATAGTAAAGCTGAAGCTGAGGATGTGTCACCAAGGATCCAGAGATGTCACAAATGGTCCAGAGCACCCCCACTCCCAGCCACAACCATGCCACAGAGCCATTAGAATCAGCAGATTCCTTGGAAGATCCTGTGGCTGTGCTGCCTGAGAAAACAGTCACAAAGGGACTTGTTTTCCTTTAGCCGCAGTAACAGCTGACCTAAGCTAGCAGGAATTTCTGTCACCAAAGTTCAGGCCATCGTAAAAAGAGAAATTTCTTGTCTATGAATGTTGGGGATGTTGAGAAGTAGAAAAAAGAAAAAAAAAAGGACAGTTTGTGAATAGTTGAATATATATAGTGACTGGACAGAAAAGCCTACTGAAGTAACTTTTCATACTTATTATGAAAGTTCCGTAATTCCCATGCGTGAGTAGGTGCATGTGTATCATAGAAAGTGTACAGATATGGGTAGGTATTGGGACTGTAAGACTGCCAATGATTTGAACTCTTAAGATGCTCCCCAATTAGAGAGTATTTCTATAATTGTCTTTACTTTTTTGGTTGATGAAGTCAAACTTGATCACTGTATAACAGGGAAAATCTTTTGTGTGGAGCTTCTCAAGCTAGCTCCTGCCTCAACAAAATACTGGCATTCAAAGATGTGGTTTTAAATTAAGATTTTTTTTGATATCGTGACATATCAGCTCCTGACAGCACCCCCTATTCTACTCCAAGTAGAAGAAAAGCATCGAAGAATCTCCA
>CAJQZJ010032244.1:688118-716808 GCA_907164525.1 Lophiomys imhausi
CTAAGTCAGTTATAGAACTTTAAACTCATGGAGATGGTTAGAAGGTAGAAGGTTAAAGTCAGGGGCCAAATATGTATGAACTGGACATTGGGAAGGTATACTGGGCCATTTAACTCTCATAAATGTGGCATATTTAATTCTGCTGTTTTGTATAGAATTTACTGTTATAAGAGAAAGAACCATTTGTTGGAATGAAAAGAGAAGCTGTTGGGGGGGGGAAGAGGGTGGAAGGGTGGGACAGGAGGGGGAATAGGGAAGGGTTTGTGACTGAGATGTAACTTGAAAAAAAATAAAGTACTTATAAAAAAAAAAAAAACAAAATACTGAAGCAAGCAGCATTAACTCAACAGCCCTGGGAGGCCCTTGACAGACTCAGGTTGGAAGCATGAAGACTCCTGCTTTCCCTAGAGAACTAAGTACTCAGCAGATTGTAGACCCAAAAACAGATGTCAGGAAAAATCTTAGTAGTGTGGGGTGCATTCAGTTGCCTTTAAAAAGCAAAAGCAAAATGAATTTGGGTGCAATAGCCCATTTTCAAGGAAAATAACCCTAAAAATTTAGGACTCTGAAGGATGTGAAAGTATTGAAAAGTTTCATTACCTTTAGTGTCCCCGAAGCAAAGACAAAACTGAGAAGTGTTTTAAACACCACAAAGGTTACTAGACTGTGGCAGAAATCAGCATGGTGGTCAACTTTACTTCCTGGCATATTTTTTAAAATATGTGTTGGTAGCTTGCATGAGGAAAAAAAAAGGAATGAGCCTAAGAAACAAATTATGCTTAGAATTATGGCTATTATCTATAGAATTCACTGTTCCTTATTAAATGTCTGTGTGTGTGTGTGTGTGTGTGTATGCATGAAGGTCAGAGGTTGGTATTTTGTGTCATCATCAACCACTTTATATTTTTTTGAGACAAGGCTTCTCTTTGAACCTGGAGCTCAAGATTTACCTAGACTGGATGCCAGACCAATGCACTCTATAGATCCTCCTGTCTCTGCTTCCCCAGGGCTGAGATGACAAGGCATGCTGTCATGCCTAGCTTATGTGGATGTGGGGACATCAGATGCATGTCCTCAGTCAAGTAAACACTTTACCATCTCCCCAGCATTCTGCTACTCTGTAGATGGAATTGTATTATCCAAACACCTTTAAAATGGGAAACAGTAATTTTTTAAAGTGGTGCTAACAATACCTCTGGACACCCATGTTTCTTCAGAGAATGCACCCTGAAAGTTGTGCAGACCTGAAGGACAGCATAGCCCTTGGCACCTGCTTCAAATATGAACAAGGTGATTGGGAAGACAGAGAAACAGAGTGAAGCAAAGGCTACTGAGAAAAGGTGGGCAGGAGTGTTCCTTTCAGAAAGTAGACTCCGAACCAATCACGAAGCCTACTGATTCCCTGGGAGGAAGGTCTTCACTGTGCCTACTCACTGGGGTTCCATAAAGGGCACAGATTAGTGAGGCTCTACATTCTTTTCCCAAGTGAAGTTGCTCTGGACATGTTTCCCACTCAGACATGGAGTGTGCATTAACAGCTGTTTGGGCCCAGTTAGCACTGGACGATCAATTTATAAAGCATTTGTAGCAAGACTTAAGAGAGCAGCATTTTATAAAGGTATCAATGGGAATGCAAAGAAATTCTAGTGAAAAACAAATCATTGTTCTAGTTATGGTCAGAAGATTTGGAGGTAGAGTGGAATTCAATTTTGAGTGCTAGTTGAGAATCCCTTGGCCAAGGAACATTACTATCCATGGATGGCCTGATTTAATCTGTGCGATTGTAAAGATTTTAGTAGAAACTATTACCTACTAAAATACCCAATACCTCTAAGATTTGCTTGGTGCAATATGAATGAGAACAGGTTAATTACTTAAGTAAAATCCAAATATTGGTGGCCAAACACAACACATACAAGGATGGATGCTTTATTCACTCAACAACCAAATGAGGATTAGCATGGTGAACAGGATGAATCCAGTGGGGCTACTGCACATTGGGGGTTTTTGAGATTTTCTTCTTTGGAATGTGTAGAGCCAACACTTGAGAAGCCAAAGCAGGAGAATGGCCACTTCAATGATAGCCTAGGTATTCTAGCTTGCTTTTCTGTTGCTGTGGTACAGAATGCTGACCAAAAGCAACTAAGGGAGGAAAGGGTGTATTTGGCTCCCCCCCCCCCACCACTTGAAGTAGGTTCCAAGGATTTGGGGACTCAAAACTTCCAGAGCTCATTCTCTGAACAAACATGGATGCAAAACAGTTCCTTTAGAGCCCTTTTTAAAATCACTGTAGCACAACTTGATAATTTCTTGGATAATGTAATTCCATCTGTATAGCAGTAGGGAGCTGGGGAGATGGCTCAGTCAGTAAAAAGGTCTTGTCTGACTGAGGACCTGAATTTAATCCCCAGGATCCACATTTAGAAACGTAATTTAAATGCTTGCAAGAATGAAGCCCAATACCATGATCAGCAACAATGTGAAAATTACACTAATGCACAGCATCCATGAAAATTATATAATGGAGAGAAAATGAGATCAGAAACCAGGAGAAAAATTGGTCATAGAAACATAGGGGATAAAGAAGATAGAAAATAAGCACACTAAAACCATTGTTATGCTTATAATACACCCAAAAAGCATCAAAGGAGAGCGAGGTGGGGGGAAGGCAGAGCCAAGGATGATGATCTTGAATATTTCTGTGCACCAGTGACATACACATCTTATGCTCGGATTATTGGTCTGGCTGTGCACGGTGATATATGTCTGTAGTTCTAGAACTTCAGAAGCCGATGCAGGAGGATGGCAAGTTTCCACCTAGAAACTCTAGCTTATTTTTCTGTGGCTATACCACTGACAGAAAGAAATTTAGGAGAGGGGGAGGGTTTCTTTGGTTTCTATTTCCATGCCACAGGCATGAAGCTTGGCGTTTGAAGCCGAGACCATAAAAGAACGCGGTTTGCTAGCTTGTTCACCTAGCTTTCATATACAACGCAGGACCACCTGCCTAGGAATGGTGATGCCCATGGTGGACTAGACCTATGGCTATAAATCCAGTAACTGCCCTGCGGACACGCCCATAAGCTACTCTGATGGAGACTGTTTCTCTCTTCCTAGATGTGTCCGGTTTTACAACCAAGATAAGCCACCACAGAAAGCTACATAGCAACACACTGTTCTCAATGACAAAGACAAAAACAAACAAACCTACAGTGACCATCAGAAAGAAGACACAAAAGGGTATATGTGCCTGACATAGAGTCACATACAGTTCTGCATCTGCCACCCTACACAGCTATGTGATCCTACACATACAACAACCCAGAATTTATGAACTACACACTGGGAAACAGAGTGCTTCCCACCCATAAAATATGATGCTCATCTGGATTCTTAGGAGAAGGGAAACTGCTCATTGAGCATAAAGCAATGGTCCATCCATTTGATCACCAAATACTCTTTTTTCTTCAGAAACTGCACCTACTTCCTCAGCAAGGAAAATGGGTCAAGGCCCTGTGTCTCCCACTTTATTCAGGTGCTAACACAAAGAAATATAATGGCTGAAAAGCCAAAGCAGATTTTTTTTTTTAAAGATTTATTTATTATGTATACAGTGTTCTGTCTGCAGGTATATCTGCAGGCCAGAAGAGGGCACCAGATTTCATTATGGATGGTTGTGAGCCACCATGTGGTTGCTGGGAATTGAACTCATGACCTCTGGAAGAGCAGCCAGTGCTCTTAACCGCTGAGCCATCTCTCCAGCCCCCAAAGCAGATTTTTATGTTGGATTTTAATACATTTTTCTTTGCTTTAAAAATATTTTCGTATCAAGTAGACATGTCTCTAATTATGGCCTTGAAGGAGTGGCAGAGCCAAATTTATCCATTCACTGTGACTGAACAGAAGAGTAGAGGAAAATAGATGAAATGATTGTTTGCAGGTGTAAGAGAGGGATCCCTGAGAAGGAAGCAAGGCCTGTTGCCTGATGGGGTGATGTTATACATTCTAAATTTTAATTAATTGGTCCTGCTTGCTGACTGTAAGTTCTTCCCCTATGGGACATCACAGACTTCAGGGAAGGAAGTCCCATGCTAACAGGACCATTTCTACAGTTGAGAAGACAGAAGCTGGAGGAAGAGGCTTGTGTTGCTGAACACAAAGGCCTATACAAAAAGTCTGCACAGGATACTATGAGCCCCTGCAGGGCACCAAGTGCAAAGCGGTGAAGCAGGATGCCTGCAAGCCTCAGGCCATCCAGGCAGAGTTAAGCATCTTTTGTATCACTCAGGGCATTTCACTAGGGCCTCAGGCTAGCTACAACTTCGTAACCTAGCTCATGGGAAGCTGATTCACACCAAGGGACATCTGAAAGGTTCAACAGAACTGTAAGCAATTTAAATGCTCATAAGAGCATCATAACCTGCAACATGAAATTATTAATGCCAGCAGCCAATAAAAATTGTATAGATTTAAGAAGCAGAGCCCAAAGCCAGGAGAAAAATCAGTCTCTAGAAACAAACTGGGAAGAGGAATAAAGGAAGAGAAAGTAAGTACATTAAAGTCACTATTATGTCTATATTCCATTTTATTATTAATATATTTTATTCTTTGAAAATTTCACACATGTGTACAATGTAGTTAGATACACACACCCTGCTTCCTCCCAATTCCCAGATCTCCCCATAACCCCTTTACAACTTCATACCTTTAAATATGTGTGTGTGTGTACACATATATACATGTATATATATAAACACATGCCCATAAATGCATGGATGTGGGGCCATCTACTGGAGTATTATGAACCTACCAGGGACCACACCCTCAAAAGAAAAAGGACTCTCCCTCTCCTGGCAGCCCTCACTGTCACTAGCTCCTCAGCTAGGAGTGGGGCCCACGTGCACCTCCACCATAGGAGCTGGAATGTTGACTGGTTTGAGCTTGTGCAGGTTTTGGACAGGGAGCCATAGCTACTGTGAGTTCTTGAGTGTAGCATTGGTCCTATCATCTGCACATACATGCACACACATAAATCTCTCAGTTATAAAAGATATATTACATATAAAAGAAAACAAATGACATTTCTCATCAGATACAGGTCAAAACATCACTTCCTAAAACATACACGGGAAAATTAAATTCCAATAATTTCTCTTGTTAAAATGAGCAAGTGAGCTGTATGGATTTTCCCTCTCCTAGATTTCAGATAAAATAACCATTCAAGTCACTAAATGACTTAAACATGAAGTTCATGGGTCCCATGCCTCTTCTCTTATTCTTACTCTAGTTCCTTCTAGTCTCTAGTATTCCAAAGTCTTGCAAAGTTTGATCCAAAGAATTAGACTATTGTTGTGTGTTAGCAACCATCACAAAATGACTTTAATGTCACATACTCAGTGGTAGACTCATGTGACTGAATAGGCTTTCTAGAATTGCAAGAAACCTTATAAACTACACGATATACCATAGTCATTTTACAGATGTTGGAAATAAACATGAGGTGTCCTCCAGGTTACTAGCAGAGGGGCCCTGAGAGGAATGCAGTGCATGGCTCAAATTATTGGCAATATTTCAATCAAATTTTCATATACGTGTGGTCTGTGATTATGTTGGAAACTTGATTTTTAAAAGGATGGACTGAGAATGATGTTAGATGTGTGTGTACACATATATACATGTATATACACACAAAAAGGTTTATATATAGTAAATATATATAATTTTAGCTAATGATCAACTTAGAAACCAAATACAACATAACAGTGCAATCACAACAGATCAGAAACACCCCACTGAGGATACTGAAATGATGTCAACTTTCAGGTTCCCTCCTAAGATATTGTAAGAACCACAAGCACGTATATTGGATATTTAGAGTCACTGGAGACACATGACGCTTATGCAGGCAGAGGAATCAACTTTTGAAAGAGCGAGAGAAGCCACTCTTCCTCATCTATTTCCTCCCCTGAGAAATGTGTTCATTATCAGCTTCTTAAACTGAAGATCTGGATAAAAAAAAAAAAGATGGAAAAAATAGAAGTCTTCCCAGTTCTGGAATCATGGATTGAGTTTTGGAAGATGGTTGGTTGGATCTTGAAACCTTTTTTACTGGTCATTTCTTGGCATTTGTTATCTTCTGATTAACGGGATTGTTTCTTCCACTGAAATAAAATAAGCATTGATCATAATTTTTCTGTCACCATTTTCCACAACAAAATCAGTATATGCCACATGTAGAGAACTACTGTTGGCCCATCTCCTCTGGTCTGGAGAAAGGAAGTCCTCGTCTGTGCAAGTTCTGCCTACAGCAGAGTCTTAGGCAACTGACACACCACCACCTCACTGTAGCTATCTATGCTGCAACCACTGCAAATACTCAGATACTCCAAGGGTGAGACTCCAGGAGTGCCCCATCAGGTACCCAGTGTGGAAGACCCTGTTTGTAGAGAGGTGAGGGGAAATCAATCTGCTACTTACCTTTTAATTCAAATTAAAGTTAAGAACACGGAGAGGGTAGAAAATCGAGTAGGGACAACAAAATAATACTAATGCATGGATTTCTGTTCTGAGATCCCATGGAATCTTCTCTGACTGGCTTACTCAACTGTGTGACTGACTTCTTTGTATTCTTGTGAGATAGCAGAGGCTGCTCCAGCTCCCGAGAGAGCTTTTCAAATGTATCTTAGAGAGTGGTCTCAGCAAAAACAACCAAGTAAAGACCTGTCATTTTTCCTTCGAGGCAGGGAAAACTTTCTCTCCCCAATAAAAACAAAGAGAAGTTGGCAAAAAAAAAAAGTTCCAAAGCAAGCACTTTAGAACTCCAGAAATCAAAAATTTGTAGCAATTCTCAACAGTTTATAAAACAAGGAAAGAAAGTGAGGACTTTGTGGGGACTTGGTAAGATCCCTGAGCTGTGCGGAATTTAACTTCCCCTAGCCTACTCCTGCCTCTTACCTCCAAGAAAACCCACAGCCCATAGCTATGGTAAAACCCAGAGCCAACACACACTACAGGAGCCGCTAATCACTGATTGCAAAGCTTTTCTTCTTTGGTCTCTTCTCTGGACATGGTCCAGCATGAACACTTCTCTTGGAGAATTTGCTGGAACAAATTGAAGCCATCATTTAATTTCAGGGCTATTATTATTTAATACTAAGCTAACCAGGAAAGTTAAAAGGCTGGGGGCGGGGTGGGTATTAGTAAACTGCAACCCAAGTTGTGGGATCTGGAACACCATACCATAACATACCTACCTACACTCATATGCGTCCTGACTTGAGAAGGACCTAAGCTCTTGCCTCTGCCTAAAATTGAGGTGCTGCAAGAGCAGAAGTGAAGGTGAAGACAGAGTTGTGATTTTCCTGGCTGAGTGTGGAGAGGCTGTCCAAATGCACATGCTCTGTCCCCCAGGAAGGAAGAGGGTTATTGATTCCAAGCACTTTGAATTTTTCTGTTGATCCTAAGGTAACCATTTAGTTAGCCCAACACAGTGTGTAGTGGCCACTCTTAACAAAAAGCACCAATTTTACAGAATGAATGAAGAAAAGTCACCACATAATAGCAACCTTCAGCCATGGGGAAAGAGAGCATCTGAGAAAATAGCTACAAAATGCCCAGTTTTGACAAATCAGAAAAGATAACCAAAAATGCAGACACAATATAGCTCTAATGAAAAGGGGGGGGGGGTTGTTAATAAAAACTCAGTTTGAAACATGAAATGCTGAAACTGCCATAGTAAAATATCAACACCAAAAAAAAAAAGAAAAGAAAGAAAAAGGAACAGCACTTCAAGAAACAGGAATAGTTATTAATTCTGTGCATTGAAACTCAGCAGCAAATGGAATCACAGTAAATTAAAAAGCCTTTGCATAGCAAGGAGACAACAAGGGGAGTGAAGGCACACATAGAATGGAGGAAGTCCTGGCCAGCTGTATTTCAGACAGGCATTAATGTCTAGACTATACAGAGGAATGCAAATATTCACCTCCCAAGCCCCAAAACTGCCATAAATGGGCTTAATAAATGCCATAAATGAACTGAACAAATGGTTCTCAAAAGAAGAAAAACAGTGAAGAAAAAATGGGAAATGTGTCAAACATCTATCTTTATCAATCAGAAAAACACAAATAAAATGACTTTGTGATTCTCTCTCACCCAAATCAGAATAGCTCCTGGCAGGAAAACTAGTGACAGCAAATATTGACGGGCATGTGGGGAAGACCGCCCCTAGTCATTGTTGGTAGAGGTTTCAAGTGGTACCTCCACTATGGAAAATGGTGTGATTGTCTCTCTAAAAACTAAAACTAGAACTGCTGTATGAATCTGCTGTACTACTTCTGATAGATAAGCAAAGAACTCTAACCCTGTGACAGGGATATGTTCACACCTGTGTTCACGGCTGCCCTGTTCACGAGAATGGACTCAGCCTCGATGTCCATCAGCAGATGAATGGTGAAACTGGCACAGATACACAATGAAAATTGAATCAGCCATAAGAAAAGATGAAAATGGAGATATATTAAATGATATATAGTAATATCATCTTTATTACTATATATTAAATATGGCAACCAAGACCGGAAGACAAGTGCCACATACGGATCTCAGCTTCTAATTTCTGTGTGCCCTTCAGGGCGAAGAAACTTTAAGGGAGAGGAGAGGGAGGTTATGAAAGTGGGAAGGGGCATCCTGAGGTTAGAAGAATACAACAGAGGTGCAGAGAGAGGCATGGATAAGACAGGAGGGACCACCCAAACCTAAGTATATATGAAAATGCCACAAGGAAGCTTGTTACTTTGTATTCAGATAAATAAATAGCATGCATAAAACTTTGTCAGGAGTATCTATAGCAACAGCCTAGGACTGGGTAGCCAGTGGCCTATATAAATCTGGGATTCTAGCTAAGCGACACGATAAATCTGGCTGTGCTCAACATCGCTGACCTTGATAACAGAAGCTAGACATACAAGGCACACACTGCATGTGGAATAATAATAGGAAAACCCTCACATAAACATAGATATCAGCGACCACCAAGAGCCAAAGGATGAAAACTGACTACTAATGAGCATGACATTTCGTTGGGAGTTGTAGAGGGAGAATGTTCTAGAATCAGTGGTGAAGGTTGTTCAACCTGGAGAATACACCAAGAACCACTTGCTTTAGTGTGTGTAACTGCAGACTGCTTCAGTTGTGAGTATATATGTGGGAATATCAGGTAACAATATTGCTCAGCTGTGCTCAAGAAAGTTTAGAAACTACTTTGTATGTGAGTATTACATAAATGATACTAGTGTAAGTATAACATGTGTTGTTTGCATGGTCAAATCATTGGTCGTTATTATTTTTTCTCTTTACAGATGGGTATTTTCATATTTTCTCTCTCTTTATAGTTATAATGTACTACACACTGGAAAGGAATACAATTTGAGAATATTTATCAAGTTAGGAGATTTTCAAACCTTCGAATTCTTCTACCAACATCCAGCAACCATCTACCAACCAGTTATAGTTTCATTCTCATTTTAACTGAATCTGAGAGTGGCTAGTCATATAAAGCCACACTGGATAATTTGACTGAGGAAAATTGATTTCTGTCTGCTCCAAAGCCAGGGCAAAATTTCATTTACCATCATGCTTCTTGCTTTAAATAAAAAGAATAATACTTAATATACTGTTGTTTTGACTTGGAGACGTCCACGAACTAACTTATAATAGGAATTTCTTCCTTTATTGCTCTCATTAAAATGATATAAAACTACACAATTCATAGAAAATACTAAAAATGAATAAACACGTATCATCCATACCAGTACCAAATTATTTTACATTATACTTTCGGTTTACTATTATAAATATTTTCTACATCAGTTATGTATGCTAGAATTAGAACTTCTTACTGCTGTCATAGTTTATTGAATCATTTTCTTAAGGCTGCAGATGTTGGCTGTATTTCCTATATCTGCTTCTTGTCTCAAAACTAAGTTGTCCAAACAATCTGCCTCTCAACAAGCCATAATTAGTTTCTTGTGGGTGCTTTTATTCTGGAGCATGAAGGGCTACTCTGTCTTCCTCAAGGCCCTTTGATCTCTATATAAAACTTTCATCAACAAAACAAAGAGGAGGCTGGATAGCAAAGAAAAAGAATCATCACAGTTGGTTCTTTGATGAGTTATTGCTGTAGTATCCATCACCATTTTGAGTCCCTTACCTACAAGGTCTGTCTTTCACAGTTAATATAGTCCATGGACCATAGTCCAAAGCTACATATCAGCTTTGTAGAATCTGGGGGAAACCTCTAAACCTACCCCTTAAGTATCTTAGCAGTCCTTTATAAACAGCATGTAGAAGGATCTTTAGCCTAGTTCCTTCAGAGAGATAGAAATATCTTGCTCATCCACAGTCACAATTTCACAAAGGCGGATTTTAATTGATGATATTCAACTGGGCAGAATCACATTTTTTTTTTTTTGGTTTTTCGAGACAGGGTTTCTCTGTGTATCCTTGGCTGTCCTGGACTCACTTTGTAGACCAGGCTGGCCTCGAACTCACAAAGATCCGCCTGCCTCTGCCTCCCAAGTGCTGGGATTAAAGGCGTGCGCCACCACCACCCGGCTCAGAATCACATTTTTGATCAATGATTTAAACAGGATTTCTCTTAACTGGGTCTCTTCTGGTACTCTTATTTATTCTGAATATCAAACAATATCATAAGCCAGTGTTTGAACATTGGTACTGCTAATATGTATGTTGCCTGTCACTCACGGGTCTATGTGTTAAACATGGCCCTCAGCAGTACTAGTGGTAGGGAGGCTGTGGGACCTGTAGGAGGTTGGGTCTGGTGGCAAGTCTTGGGGTCAATGGAACCATAACTTTGAAGCCTGCAGTGAGACCCAGCCCCCCTCCCCAGCTTCACCTTTTCCCCTGCCTTGCATGTGGCAGTTGTGGTCTGCCTTATGTGGTGGCAGTTGTGGTCTGCTTTATGTGGCAGTTGTGGTCTGCCTTATGTGGCAGTTGGGGTCTGCCTTGGACCACCAGCCATCAGTATAGTGTTTGACCCTGGCCCAACACAGCAGGGGCAATCAATCATAGACAAGAGCCTTTGAAACGAAGGCTAAATCAACCTTTTCAAAAAGTAATAAGTAAATTACATAAGCCTTTGAATTACAGATGCAAGTTCATGAGCAGATGCCAATCAGAGCAAAATACCATTCAAAACATGACATGTACAAAAGAGTGCAAACCATAATCTCACAGTTCCATGAAGTATCATAAAGTCAACATTCCAGTAACTACTTCTTGGGATTATAGATAAAATACTGTCATCTTACTGGAAGACCCTCCTGTACTTGTAATTCTCAGCCCCATTTGTAAGGACCATACTGTATTCCTACAAGATTACTTCAGCCCCTTTAAAGTTTATGTGAATGGAAGCACATTTACATATTCCTTTATAGAAGACTATGAGAATTACACAAATGTTGTAATAAATGGTATTTATTACTATTATTTATATGGCATATATGTATAGATAAAAGAAATACCCATTCCCTACTGAAGACCATTTTAGGTTTTTTTCTACCTTTGACTATCATGGATAAAGCTGTTATGAAATTTATGTTCAGGTCTTATGGTATAAATACACCATTGTTTTTAGAAGTAGAATTGGTGACAAATAGAATATGTGTATTAGCAGCTATAGAAGTGAATACTATCCCATTCCCCAGTAGCCATCTAAAGCCACATGCCAGCAGTTCCCACTCCCAGTGTGGTAATGTGCTTCCCAGTGGCCACTCTGCTCTTCAGGTGAGTGATGGTGCCTTTTCCCTTGTAGATTTCAATTTCTCTGTGACATATCCTGGCACAAGTACAGATATGTCCTGAAGTTCTGGAACTTACAATTGAGTCTCTTACCACTGAGATGATCTTGGGAATTGCAGACACAGTGGTTTGATTCTTTTTCCATGGAGGTCCTTTGTCAAATTTTAATATTTAAACTACATTATAATTCTGTGATGAAAATGTATAAAGATAACTAATTGTAATTTAAATAAATAATGACAATTAATGAAAAATATACTTCGATCCATCTAGCTGAGAATTGGGCAAAATTGGACTACATCATTAATCTTTATCAAAGAAACCTGTCATATTATATATCCTGTGAGTACTTCTTGTCTTGACCATAGTTGGACAGGATTGATTTATAAGTAATTTACATCTTGGTTTATTTTTTTCCAGTGATATATATGAATATGCTCCCTTACATGTGGGATAAGGTCCTACAGACAAGGATCAGGTGATTCCATATTTTCTATAGGACCTGAAAAGTGCATAAGTATATAAAACCTCAGTGTATAAAACCTAAAAGTTCCTTTGTTCTTCATCATAAAGTAGCTTTGTTTAATGGGATCTGTAGTTTAAACTGTACTGTGTCCACGGCAACAAACATGTTTCCCCACCAAAAAGGTCAAGACAGACACTGATTGTGTCTGTTGTGTTGTAATTAGTGGTGTTGTTTTAACTCTCCCTGGGTTCTATGCTGCTTCTGTCTAACATATCACCTCCTTTCGAGACTAACAGTGTTTCTGGGAGCTCAAATTCCATATGTGTAGAGTGTAATGTCAATAGTTTCTCTGGAGTCCTTTACCATGTTCTGTTTTATACATGTCTATAGAAATCTAGAATCTCAGCTTCCAAAATACAATGGACACATGTGGCGTGAGTGCTGTCCGTGGGTGAGTATAATTAACTATCGAGGGGAGATCTACCTAGACATACATTTTCACCAGACTTTCTTTCATTCTAGGCAGTTGATCCATCTGTTGCCTTTTAGAAACTTGATTGAAGCCAGAAATCTGAAAAAAAAAATGTTTATCTTCTTATTTCCCAACTGATTTCTGGATTAAAAGAGTCTATTTTCTGTCAATCTTTCATAAACATATCTCTTAGTAGATTGTGTAGAAGCAGCTAAGAGTGACAGGAAGTTCAGCCATTTTCTAATAGGATCAATCTTTTTTTTTAAATATTTCTTTATTATTTCAGGTTACATCTCAATCACAGTGTTCTCTTTCCACCCCTCCCAGTCCCACCCTCCCACCCTCCCACCCTCTACCCCTATCCTTTCCATCCCACTCCTCTGGAGTGGAGTGTCCCTACATATCAGTCCCCTGCCCCAGTTCAACAGTCATAGGAGGGCCAAGAGCCTACTCATACACTGGGGCCTACAAGGCAGCACCACTAGGGCAAAGTGTCTCATTGACACTTTAAAAGTCTATGTTCCTGTTCCCTTTGGTGTCTCTTTGGTGTCCCTTTGGTGCATTGGTTGTAGTATAGTTATCCTGTTCTATGGCTAAAATCCAATTATAAGTGAATAGATCCCATGTGCATCCTTCTGAGTCTGGGTTAGCTCATTCAGGATGAGCTTCTCTAGTTCCATCCATTTGACAGCAAATTGCATGATTTTGTTGTTTCTGACAGCTGAGTAGTATTCCATTGTGTAGATGTACCACAGTTTTTTAATCCATTCCTTGATTGAGGGACATTGGGGTTGTTTCCAGTTTCTAGCTATTACAAATAAGGCTGCTATGAACATAGATGATGAAATTTCCTTATGATTTCATGAGGAATCATTTGGATGTACACCCAGAAGTGGTATGGCTGGGTCCTGAGGCAGAGCTATTCCAAGTTTTCTAAGATATCGTCAGACTGACCTCCATAGTGGTTACACAACCTTGCACAAAACTTAAGTCCAAGTGGATCAAAAACCTTAACATAAGGCCTGACACACTAAATCTATTAGAAGAGAAAGTGGGTAAAACCCTCAAATTCATCAGCACAGGTGACAACTTCCTGAATAGAATACCAACAGCCCAGGATCTAAGACCAACAATCAATAAATGGGACCTCATGAAACTGAAAAGCTTCTGTAAGGCAAAAGACACTGTCATTTGAACAAAACAGAAGCCTACAGATTGGAAAAAAATCTTCACCAACCCCACATCTGATAGAGGACTAATATCCAAAATTTACAAAGAACTCAAGAAATTAAATGCCAAGAAACCAAATAATCCAATCAAAAAATGGGGAACAGCTAAACAAAGAATTCACAAAGGAGGAATCCCTAATGGCTGAGAGACACTTGAAGAAATGCTCAGCATCCTTAATCATCAGAGAAATGCAACCTAAGATGACTCTGAGATTCCATCTCACACCTGTCTGAATGGCTAAAATTAAAAGCTAAAATGACAGCACATGCTGGCGAGGGTGTGGAGATAGGATCAACCTTTTGATATTTCTGTACAAATCCTCTCTTGGCCCCCAGTCCACATGGATTTTAAATTAAATATGGAGAACACTCTGAAAGCCAATCAACCATGTGTTGTGGACCACTAGGAATTTTTGTGGTAGACCTTAAACATACATAAGACACAAAGCTTTCCAGCAAGGCAGAAAAGGCAAGGAACAGTATATATGGCAGGAAAGCAGAAAGGTAAGGCTGTATTTTCATTACCTTTATTTTATGGGTTTTCCAGGATAGGCAAATGGATGTTTCAGGTGATTAAAGAACATTGGAGGCTGATCAACTTCAAGATGGCCACTGAAGCCATGAGTGAATGAATTCATCAATCAAGAACAATGCTGGAGAGAAGAAAGTCAGTGCTATAAGCCAAGACAACAGTATCTGAGGGACATTGTATCAACAGTAGGGAACCCATCGAATGCTGTGAGTGAAGGTCTGTGTATCATGGCCACCAACCTAACCCAGGTTCAGTGAGAGCACCTGTTGGGAGTGGATAAAGTAGCAAGTGGGACACATGGTGTCCTCCTCTGGCTTCCACGTGTACCCATATACTCTTTCATGTGTGTATATATCACACATAAGTACAGGTGCAACAACACAACACACATACATCCAGAAAGCATCAAGAGAATTTAGAATTGTTGGACAATCCAACAGTCTGTTATCTGTAAACCAAGAGCATTTATATATATTTAACACTTTCATGCCCTTTGCTAAAATTCTGTTATTTGGAGCAGGCAGACACCAAAACTTAAACTTATCAGGTCTTATAATACTCTGAGAAGTTTGCCCTGCCTTACTCTTTAGTAATTCCTTGTGACCTCAAGTCGTTACAAAACAGGATCTCTACACACACAGTGTAAACGAGAAGACCTGTGGAGAAGGCATCTGTGTCACTCAAAACACGGACATCTTGGTTGTTAAGTGTCAAGTAAGATATTAACAGGCTTGGAAGACACGGAGGCTGGACCCTGTCTCACAGTCAACAATTTTAAAGTAAGAACTAAAACAGACCGCAATTGCTGGCTAGAAAAGGAACTCAAGTCACACCTTTGACCTTGGCAGGAGCCTGACTGGGAGCTGCCTAGAAGGGGCTGTGAATAAAGAGCTCCTAAACCTAACTAAAGGAGTCCTAAACCTTTATGGAATTACTCTACGGCAGGCTTTCTAATAAAGAACAAAGGCACACCATTGCTTCTTCCTCTAAGCAAATATCCAAACAGGCCTGTCAGTCACCTGGACAGGACAAAACACCTCAAGAAAAGCTGCTTGTTCTAGAGATCTTAGAAAATAGGATAATGGCTGCCAAGCGAGGAGGTCGGCCAGAGCTTGAGAGTGCATTTACTCTGCAGTGAGTCATGCCTGTCTCCTACACTGCTCTCTGCATCTGTTTAAAGTCTTCAATAGAGATCACAGGATGGAGAGACAAGGAAAGCAGAGATTGAGTCAGGTGGCCAAGAGTGGACGGAGAATGAGACAGCCAGAGTGAGCACCACAGAAGCATCTATAGCAGGCTGGGCAAACACGGCTCCCACAGGATCAATTTTCTAATGCATTCTGTGTGGGAAGAACAAAACTCACCCATTAGCCTTCCCAGGCACCGTGGTCCCTACACGGCCAGAACCACCTTTGATGATAAAGATTAACAATTTGCTCTAGAGTGAAATCCTCATTAACATTTATACTGGGGACAGGATTAAGGCCTTCCTGGAAAGCTATTGGCTTTGTCCATTCGATGAGTCCTCACAATCAGGAAGATTACTCTGCCTAAGTGAATTCTTTTAGATAAATAAAGGTAAATAGATGTTTTAGGGGCAAAAGACTTCCACTTTTCACTTTAGATGAAATCTTCAAGGGCATTTTACATGGATGAACTTTTTCCTAGTGATGGGCTTTTTATTTATTGTCAGTTGTGTAAGGGCTTCTGAACACTGATAGATACTCTTCGTAGTATACAATAAGGCAACAGGAAGGGTCAGGCACCCTGTCTGACCTCCAGAGGGACATACAGTTGTATAAAGAAAACACATGTGTTAACTGTAAGAATCCAGAAGACAAATAGAAATCCTATCACAGAGCAAGAGCCTCCAAAGATCAAGAAGGAATGGAGAGAGAGCATCCCCCAGTTACTGGAGTTTAGAGCCTCTGATGTGTGAAAAATTTCACTGTACACTTCACACGCAGGATTCTCTAAATACTCCAAGACCTGGAGACTGATGGATTTAGAATCTTCCTCAAGGGAAGTAAAATAGATAAGGTCCAGAAAAGTCACAAGGCAAGTTGGGGCTGGAGATGTCTCAGTGGCTAAGAGCACACAGTTGGCAAGCATAAAGACTTCAGTTCAAGTCCCCAGAATCCAAGTAAAAAGCCAGGCATGGTTGTGCCTGCCTGTAGCTCTAGCAGGAAGTAGGAGACAGGCAGATCCCAAGAGCTCACTGAAATGGTGAGCTTCCAGCCCAGTGGAAGACTGTCTCAGGGAAACAAGGCAGAGAATAATGGAAGATAGAAAGTGGGTGCGCATGCACACACACCCACAGACACACACACACACACACACACACACACACACACACACACACACACACTAAGATATGAACATCATGATCAGGACTCTGGTAGTCGTGCTATGTTTGTAGAGCCTAGAACTACTTACTCCTGGTATGCAATAGCAATAGTGTTCAATGAGTAAGGAATGAGTCAATCAATGTTATTTTCCCTCCCTCACCATAAACAAGAAGAAACAAGGGAGGATAAGGCGACTAAGAAATACTTAAGGAGGGCACATTCTCTAGACTCTCTCTTTCCCTCTCCCTCTCCTTCCCTTTTTCTCACATGTATGCTATGTACACAAGTGTGTGTGTGTGTGTGTGTGTGTGTGTGTGTGTGTGTGTGTTTGTATGTGTAGGATCATGGTATCAGCTTGGTTTCATAGGCCAGAGATATCATGGCACTCTCTAAAACCCCCTTTGATCTTACCCAAGAGCATTTTTGACTAAATGATAAGATAATCACCTCTCATTTCATGTGCCAGAAAGTTGGTATACATGGATATGTGGGAAGAGTTGCTTCAAGGAGGTCCAAGATCAAGCAACCAGGGTGACATGTGACAGGCATAAGGAAGATAACACAGCAAGTAAATGAAGAGCTGGATTCAAATCCAGAATCTGTCTGGCTTCACGTCTGTGGCCTTTCCATCAAGTCAAGGCCACCTAGAGAAGTGAGTGTTCACAAAAGACCTCGCAGTGGAGTGGAACAGGCTCATATGAGAAAGGGTATCTTCCAAGCAGAGCGTGGAGTTAGAGGATGGACAGGAGAGAAGCCATGCTGCAGGAACAAGCCTTGCTTCCCAGCCACTGCCAGAGATGAGGAAGGTGGCATTGACTGTTATTATAGGACAGAGGAATTCTCAAATTCCTGTCATACTTGCCCTTCAGGGTGCCAATCCCCACACCTAGCTGCCCCTCTGAACTGTTCTGGATGCTCTGTGTTACTATAAGAGATTGTCAAGCCTACCCCTGGTTCCCCCACCTCCCCACCTGCCTAGCTACACTCTTTTTCTGGCTCACTTGACCTCACCGTTGACGCTCTTCAGAACCTTGTCCTGGATGGTCTTCCCTTCTCACCTTACATGTGGCCCTTGCTCTCACTCCTTCACACATGTGCAGTTACTATCTGTGTGCTGATAGTTTCTGAATGCCTCTTCCCAATCTAGAACATTCTCCTGGGATTTATGTATTCACCTGATATCTGGATACTTCTGCCTGAATAATATTCATTATTGAAAACTGATCTCAAGTCCTAATCTTAAAACATATAGCAAAACAGAGTTAATACAAGTGAAATATGCATGGAAGCATCAAAAAGCAAGGTGTATATGTATGTGCTGAATGATGTGGTGGATGCTGTAAAACACTAAGAGGAAGACAATCCTTTAAGCCATGAAGAAACCTAAGTCGCAGCGCTAATGACCTCTGTAATACCACTAATGTCACAGATGAAACTGGAAATCAAATGGAAGAATTGGGCACACAATGTATTGATCTCTTTTCACTCACAGCAGGGCTTGGCTGTGTAGCTCAGACCCACCACAAACAGTTAAGAGGTGACATGCCTGGAATTTTCTGATACCTGAAGAATACCAAGTTATCTCCATCACAGCAATTATGAATCATACTATGCAAATTCATCTCTTAGCTGGCGAGACCCTTTCATCTCTTTATAAAAGTAACATCTTTCCCTTTCCACTTTCCATATTTAAAAATCCAGTCTGTTCCTTTCATAATTACAACATCTGTTTCTCTGCCAAGCAAACAAGAATGGAAAAAGAAAATGACTTATAGTCGGGGGAAACCTTTAGAATTTGCAAGGAGTTACCTGAGACATTTCCATGATGTATGTATGGCACTCATTGTTGGTCCTGTGGTACGACTATTAAAAGATACTAGGTAAATCCAGAGTGAGAGAGGGATAGCCACACTGACTGGGTCATTACCAAGTCAGGGTTTACATCTTCTGCTTCTTATATCAAATGAAATAGTTTTGTAAGAACATCAGGAGTGTGAAATGGGTTTATAGAAAGTACTAGAAACAAATAGCACCTTCAAGAACATTGCTTCATGTGGAGTTAAACCAACCTTTGATTCTTATTCAAGTTTAAGTGCGTAGTCTTTCACCTGATTTTCGAGACTCCTCTTTTCTTTTTCTAGCTGTTTAAGTAACATGTTTAAAGATTCCTGAAAATATGAACAGAGAATTGTATGTACTAATGGGTTCTAAGCAATAATTAAAAAAAAATCATTAAAATCTTCCCCAGTGAATGACTGCTAGAGGCAAGTCTGACTGTGATTCCATGAGCTGCACTAGGCATTCTTAAAGTAACAGCAATAATACATAGAATAGCTATATTTATTGAGGTCTGTGCCATGAATTATTAAGTGCCTTCTTGATTTATCAAAATTAGACCCATTTTCCCAAGGTCCCCACATTGGACTAAAACTCAGAATTATGTCTCAGCATGGAAGTTTCTATTGAAAAGTAAAGGTTTATAAGATCCGAAGAGAAATCAGAATATATGTATTTTCCATAGATGACTTCATTTGATTTGAATTACAAATCATGAGATAGCTGATCTTTCTGTTTAATATATAGAAAATGGCAGCCACATGGTGTTATATAATTAGCCCAAAGTTGTGCCACTGACCAATGGGAGTGTTGGAATCAGAACCCAGATAAGACAGTTCTCAGGGTCACACATGCTGACATTATCAGTCACACATCTGCTAGCACCATTAGCAATGGGGTACAGGCAAAGTCTACGTATCCCCTCCAAACTGTATGCTTCATGTCTACTAGTGTCACCAGAGACACCAGGAGATTAAGCAGATGACAGTGACTAAGATCAATAACACTCTACATATTAAAGACTCAGAGAAACATACTATTAAAATGCATCATTTAGATCTGTCAAGGAACACTAATTTCCTCATAACACTGGGCTCCAGCTACGATGAGGCCACCACCGTCACATGAGGTTCAGGAGGAGCTACAGTTGCATCCTCAGTAGTACCTCTCCAGAGACACTGTCACAGTTCTGGGGTTCCTGGGATCCCTATCAGGGCCCTGTCCTTCACATATCCTGGGAATTCACACCTGGCCTGGGCACACACATGCTTCTCAAGGAGTAGACTTCAGCCCCTGTCCTCCTGCATTTGCTCTCCTGATGCTGAGACAGAGGCTTCCTGAGAGCTCCCAAGAAGACTGTCTGGTCTCATACTTAAGATCTTGCTCACTATTCCATTGTGTAGATGTACCACAGTTTTTTTTTTCCGTTCCTTGGCTACTCAGCCATCAGAAACAACAAAATCATGCAATTTTCAGCCAAATGGATGGAACTAGAGAAGCTCATCCTGAGTGAGCTAACCCAGATTCAGAAGGATGGCATCTATTCACTTATAATCGGATTTTAGCCATAGAGTACAGGATAACTATACTACAGCCAGTGCACTAAAGGGAACAGGAACATAGACTTTGTTTCCTGTCAATGAGACAATTTGCCCTAGTGGTGCTGCCTTGTAGGCCCCCAGTGTATGAGGAGGCTCTTGGCCCCCATATGACTGCTGAACTTGGATGGAGGACTGATATGTAGGGACACTCCACTGCAGAGGAGTGGGATGGAAGGGATAGGGGGTAGAGGGTGGGAGGGCGGGTCTGGGAGGGGTGGAAAGAGGGCACTGTGATGGAGATGTAACCTGAAGTAATAAATAAATATTTTTAAAAAAGATCTTGGTCAGTAACAGTTCCCTTTCTCTCCTCGTCCTGATGCAGGACCTACTAACAAACCCTATATTTCCAAAACACCTTCCTTGAGGCTTCCTCTACACTATCCTATCTGTTAGGGTACACCCTGAGGTCATAATCAGACCTTAGAAAGTGAACTGCCACTCTGGGGTGACCTACCAGTGTCATAGTCACTGGTCAGGACAGATCTGACTGCCACATACCAGACAGGCAAGCCCCACCTTCCTACTTCCTTAGCCACTCAAACCAGGTCCACTGATTTTATACCTAGTCCTCCAAGAAGTGGATGCCAAGATTTGAGTAAAAGTGCAAAGATCAAGAATGCCCTGGTGAAGATGAGGGGAAAGAAGAGCAGGAGACTGGGAGAGAAGGCTCATGGTCTCACTGCAACTCAGGCCAAGAAGGCTGGCTGAAAGCTGATACATCCTCATCTGTCATGCAGCCTACAAAAAACGTAGCAAAACTAAGGAAACCCTAAGCCAAGTCAACAGTGGAATCCCACATATGCCAAGAATAATTCTCTCTGCTTTTGTCTCTGCCACAGCTCACAGGTGGAGAACAGACCTTGGTAAGTGTGGCCTCAATGGTGTTCAAAGTTGGGCACCTAAGATCCTCCATCAAACAGTCTTCCTGCCCAGGGAGTCCAAGGCACGACCGAACAACCCTGTGATGTTGACCTGGTTGGGATTTTCTAAGTGCAGGCAGGGGATGAGAGCCCAGCTCTGCTTCTTAGAAAGCACAGTTCCTTTCTCAGTGCCCGTCTCCCGCTCACCTCCTATTTGCAAAGCCTTAAGGTCAACAACTATGCCACTGTTATCCAGAAAACAGTCTCCTACCTGAAGGAAAGTGTGCCAGCCACAAGAGGTGACACCAAGTCTTGAGTAATGAGTGGGTGCTCATTGCCTCACTCTTCCTCTTCCGTACCTGTGGCTGCCAAGTCCCCATAGTGCCTGGAGCCTGTTTGCCTTGCCGCTGTTATCCCTCTCTGCACTCCGTTGTCCCCTCTTCAACTGTCTCATGTAAACTGTTGTTCCACCCCCTATGGTCTTCCAAAATGTCCTGAAATCTCTTGACTGCAAAGTTTCATCCTCCAGTCAGCTCAGCCATTCACTCCAAGTATCAACTGTCACTTCTGTGCTATCAGATGTCACATTTAAATCTAATAGCAGAGGCCTGGCTGTCTGCTCTCAATCTTATTCAACACTTCACACTCAACTTTGCCCAACCAACATTATGGTTTTGCTTACACAATGTGTATCCTAATAAACACATTTTCAAAAACTACCAAGCATGGTTTTTCAATTTTGCTTTGGCTGTTGGCCTTGGCAAGATGGGAGTAGATTATAAATTTTTAATACAAAAAAGTAAGAGTATGTATTTGTAAGGCAAGGGTATATAAAAATGAATTCAAGAAATGAAAAATTACAGTCTCCAATTTAAAAAAAAAGTAGTGTTATCTGAACCTAGGCTCCAGGCACACCCTGTCTCTGCCTCCCTAGCTTGCTCCACAGCAAAGAGTGTTGGCTAAAATGGAACATTCTATTCAAACACATCTGGGAAGCATAGCAGTACTGGCATTTCACTGGCAGTAGACAATTTACACTCAAACTACGATTCCTTAAATAAATCACACTTGAGATAACCACTTGCCGTGCTGTCTGAGGCTTAGGAAACATATTGTTTCTCTGTCTGGCTGTGCATATATCCCACATTTTATCCAACAGCATCAGCTCAGCTGTAGTTTCTGTCTTGTCCTGACTTTCTTCACTCCTGTCTCCTGCGGGTTCCCTGGTGGGTCCACACAGAACAAGGTCTCCTCCGTGTTCTTTTGGCCGACCTCAGCACTATGCCCACAAGTGGCTGCAGCCGGTGGGCCACAATTCCTGAGCTGCATCTTCCCTCTTTTCTTTCACAGTGTTTCAAAATTCACAGTACAGGTCAGATGCAAAGGTTTGCTATGATAACCTCATGGGCATTAGACTGGCATCAAAATGAGTTATGCACTGGAGAAAACAAGAAATCGTTCTGGATCTCCCTAGAACACCATACTCATCAAACACCCTAAAGTCCAGACTAGTACACAAAAATTACTGTAGATAGCAAAGACAAAAACAAAACAAACAAAAAATTTAAAACTGTTAAATTATTCTAAAAGAAATTTAAGGTCTATTCTCGGTTTTGATTCTTTTGTTTTACTGATGACAAATTTACTAAACTGGGTATTTGGCAAGTGATTTTATCAGAGGGGTGGACATTGTTGCCAATCAACAGGAGGCATGTCCTATAATGCTCCCAATCTTCTCAAGCAGGCGTTTATCTATTTGTAGAAGTCAGTGGTCACAAACCAGACAATTGTTCAGTGAAGACAAACTAAAGATGCTCCTAGAAACTAAATTCTCAAAGACAGAGATTTCATGCTTCCTCATGAAAAAACTGTTTCCACAATACTTACTTCTTTGCATTCTAACTTACCATTTTTTCACCTATATTCTTGCTTTAATTTGTTTTTTAAAAGGTTACACTGCAGGCCTGTGTTTGCATATCTGAAGTAAAATATACTTAGGATTTAAATAAGGGGGTGGGGGTGAAGCCGACTCCATCATCCCAGACAGAAAGGAAGCCCTAGCAGCCAGCTATTTTTTTTTTTTTTTGTCTCAAAACTAATGTTAATTGCTGAGCTGAAGAACTCAACAACACCAATAATAGGCAGGGGTGGGGAACTAACTACAAATTAAAACATCCTACTGAAGGCTTTAAGAGACAGTAGCTAACCACAGCCCCAGACAAGGCCAGCCTGAGAGTACAAGTGCCCCCTTGTGGAGGATCCTGCTAATTACATAAATGTATCTCATTTGTTAACTTTTCTCTCTGGTTTGAAGCTATGTACCTGCTTCTAAGTAAACTGTTTTGATCTTTGGAGATCAAATTAGAGGGTGCATGGATTGATTATAGGTCTACCACATCCAGGTGGACAAAGGGAAGTCTATCTCCTGCTTTTCATAATCCAAGGTTCCCTCGTTCACCTTTTCGTGATACAAATGCACACCAACTTAATCTACCTTATACAAAATTCAAATGTGGGTGGCAATAGGGCTGTGGAAGCAAAGTTAGCATTCAAACTAGCTGGCTTCAGTTTGCGAGTGTGTTGGTGGAAGTTGCACCTAAAGACTGATGACTCACAGCACAGAGACAAAGGGAAGAGACTGGGTGGTGCAAAGTACTTCATGCTCTCGAAGAGGAGCCATATGTGGTTCCCAGCACCCACCCCCATCAGGGGGCTCACAACTGCCTAGGACTTCAGTTCCAGGGAATCCAGCGCCCCCTTACCTCTTTGGACACTGCACACACTTGCTGCACATGAGCTCTTGACGACACACACTCATAAACAAAAATAAACAAATAACTAAATCCTTTTAAATGTCAGGAATTTTGAGATGTTGTCAGTTCATAGTCTGACCCATAAAACTAATAGTAGTCATTTACTCTGTCAGCCTAAATGGAAAATTAATAAAGTTATATATAAGCATTATCATGTTTCTGAACAACACACATTCTGTCTTTTCCTCCAAATACTAAGTGTGTCTCTGTTCCTTAGGGATGGGGGTGGATCAACAGCAATCAGGCCTCAGTGCTTGCTGCTCAGTCCTTGGAGACAAACTTCCATGAACACCGGCCTCATTTTTCATTCCTTGTTGCTAGACCCCCAAACCCTGCTGCTCAGAAACCTTCTCTATGTTACTAAGAAAAAGTACTTAAATATTAAGTGTCCCTTATGTGAGCCACAGAGCCTTTCTGAGGGCAGTGTCCAGGCATGAAGAAGCAGGTGACCAGAGATTTTGCTTCTGTAAAGAGTATTTTATAGGTCACACTACACAGGTCCTATTCAAATTCTACCTATAACTAAGGAAGGCACTTAACAGTTGTAGTAGCCATACCTAAAACTGCCACAAGATGGAGATGGAGATGTGAGCCACAACAGAAGAGAAAACCTACTTGTTCCAATCAGAGAGAGGGAGTAGGGTTATTTTCCTGACCTTCCAAGACATTTGAGTATTTCTAGGTCAGAGGTAACAGAAACGTAGGTAAACAGACTAATTTCCCTCAATTTATCATAAGCAAAAATGACAGATTTCTCTGTATTGTTCACTAAGAGACAGGCAGTTACTCAAAGGAAAACATCCATAAATTCGCTGGTCCCCTAGGATCCTGCAACTGTGCCTGTAGCTGCTCCAAGCACGCTTGTTAGCATTCATGGCAGAATGGGAGAGGGGAAGGATGAGGCTGGCCCAGTGTGAGGCTGGGTGGACCTGGGAAAACCCCTACCTCTCTGGGCACTCAGTATCACCTGCTCTAAAGGACATTTAGCTTTCTCTCAGTTTCTTGAGACTGAGTTGGAGAGGATTCATTTACATACCTTGAATGTTTAATGACAAATTACTCTTAGAATGTTGAGTCCTACAAATTCAGCTGAGTGTTATATTAATACCCCTCCCCTTAAAAGTACCCTTTTTCTCTCAGCATATCACTATGTTTTTGTCTGGGTTATTAATCATGTAAGAATTCAGCATGGGCTCTGAGGAAAGTCTGTCTCTCAACAGTGAGGATTCAGCGTGAGTCACATATTGGGGCTTTTCTGCCTTTTCTAGAATAAATTCCCATGAGTAGAAAAACACATGTGCTCTTCAAAGGACGCAACATGTGAATTGAATTTATCTGGGATGAAAAAGAACCTTAAAGAGGGAAAAGGTGCTGGGGCAACATTGAGAAGAAGGGATGAGAAGGCCCTGTGGAGTTTTGTGTTATCATCATAGGGCAGCCTTGGCCATTCTGCTGATTCTGTGTGTATGTGTGTATCTGCACACGTTCTGTGTACACAGCCCTGTCTGAACATCTTGTGTTAAGGTGGAAAAGGAATGAACACATCTTAGAAATGCAGAAGATGGGCTCGGTGTTCCGCAGGCTTCTTCAGGTTGTGAGAAGCAGGTACCTTCAAGTTCCCAGCCAGCCTGGCTGTTTTTCACTCGGCTGTATTTGTCACTGCTCTGGATCCTAGCCCAGCTTTTAAGGGGCAGTCTAGCCTGAAGGCCTCGGTCCTTGCCCGGCTCCCCTGAACTTGGGTCTGTCTTTACATTTCTGTGCGTCACTCCCTCGGTGGTGACTCTTTTCAATTAGCCACCAGCATTCTTTCGTAGGCACGAATGGAAGAAAGTCTATCTGCAAAACAAGCGACAAGGGAACAGGTGATGTTTCCGTGGTTCCTGCCCAGCGCCTCAGCACCCAGACCGCAGTTTCTGTACCTGAAGGGTTCCCACAGACTTTTTCCATTTTCTCTTTCAGAGACATGATTTGTTTTTCCAATTGGTCATTCAGCTCTACCTGGGTCTCGTACCGGGTTTTCCATTCGTTGCCTGAATAAAGATGGGGGAACCAGGTCACACAAATCAGGGCTGGGAGACGGTTCAGGCAATAAAGTGCCTGACATGCAGCATGAGGACATGAGGTCAGATCTCAGCACACACATAAGCATGATGAGGGCAGAGGAGGGGCAGAGACAGGCAGATCCTGTCAGCTTCGGTAGCACTATAATGGGTAATTTTTTTTTTTTTTTTATCCTTCAAGCAGGTCTTTTCTTTCCCCCGACACTGAGTCAATGACTTCTGGTAAGAGGTCTGTCTTAAGAGACTCTGTCTTTAAAAATTAGAAAATAAATGAAGAAGGTGGCTTGTGATCAAGGAGGGCACAGATATTGGCCTTCATCAACCACACGCACACACAACCCACGAGGCACCTGCACCAACATGCTCACACACATGTACATACAGTAAAATATGAACAGATCCAATTTTACATTGCCACTCACTACCTGTCTTCGTTAGTAATACAAACGAATGAGAAAAGAGATCATTCTAACATATTCATCTCTAAGATAGAATTTCCTAGACAGATTCGACCCACCCTCATGCTATCAGAACTCAGGGCAGCTTCTGTGTCTCCTGTACCTCTTGTTCTTTCATGTTCTCTGTTCCTGTTTATTCTTCATTTCCTCTTTCCTTATAGAATATTCTACAAGGCAGGAATCAGAAACTCATCTCTTCCCTTGAGTCATCCACACAACACCTCAACAAGCGGTACCAGTATCCCATCCGATGTCTGAAGCTGGTCATACCATTTGTGTACTTGCTGCACGGATAGCTGCAGTGCTAACTGAAGGAGTGCTCATATTTTAAAAGCTAGTCCTTCTTTTCAAATCTCTTTTTTAATGTTTATTTATTACTTCAGGTTACATCTCCATCACAGTGCCCTCTTTCCACCCCTCCCAGTCCTGCCTTCCCACCCTCTACCCACTGACAGGTAACAAAGTCTATGTTCCTGTTCCCTTTGGTGCATTGGTTGTAATATAGTTATCCTGTACTACATAGGTAAAATCCGACTATAAGTGAATAGATGCCATGTGCGTCCTTCTGAGTCTGGGTTAACTCACTCAGGATGAGCTTCTCTAGTTCCATCCATTTGGCTGCAAATTGCATGATTTAGTTGTTTCTGATGGCTGAGTAGTATTCCATTGTGTAAATGTACCACATTTTTTTTTTATCCATTCATCAGTTGAGGGACATCTAGGTTGTTTCCAGTTTTTAGCTATTACAAATAAGGCTGCTATGAACATAGATGAGGAAACGTCCTTGTGGTTTGATGAGGAATCATTTGGATGTATACCCAGAAGTGGTATGGCTGGGTCTTCAGGTAGATGTATTCCAAGTTTTCTAAGATATCGCCAGACTGATTTCCATAGTGGTTGTACCAGCTTGCACTCCCACCAGCAATGGAGGAGTGTTCCCCTTTCTCCACACCCTCGCCAGCATGTGCTGTCATTTGAGATTTTGATCTTAGCCATTCTGACAGGTGTGAAATGGAATCTCAGAGTCGTCTTGAGTTGCATTTCTCTGATGATTAAGGATGCTGAGCATTTCTTTAAGTGTCTCTCAGCCATTAGGAATTCCTCTTTTGTGAATTCTCTGTTTAGTTCTGTTCCCCATTTTTTGATTGGATTATTTGGTTTCTTGGCATTTAATTTCTTGAGTTCCTTGTGAATTTTGGATATTAGCCCTCTGTCAGATATGGGGTTGGTGAAGATTTTTTCCCAATCTGTAGGTTGCTGTTTTGTTCGAATGACAGTGTCTTTTGCCTTACAGAAGCTTTTCAGTTTCATGAGGTCCTATTTATTAACTGTTGGTCTTACATCCTGAGCTGTTGGTGTTCTGTTCAGGAAGTTGTCACCTGTGCCAATGAGTTTGAGGGTTTTCCCCACTTTCTCCTCTAGTAGATTAGTGTGTCAGGCCTTATGTTAAGGTTTTTGATCCACTTGGACTTAAGTTTTGTGCAAGGTGTTAAGTATGGGTCTAATTTCATTCTTTTACATGTCGACATCCAGTTGGACCAGCACCATTTGTTGAATATGCTGTCCTTTTTCCATTGTATGATTTTGGCTTCTTTGTCAAAAATTAAGTGACCATAGGTATGAGGGTCATTTCTGGGTCTTCAATTCGATTCCATTGACCCACTGGTCTGTTTCTATAACAGTACCATGGTGTTTTTATTACTATTGCTCTGTAATACAGCTTGAAATCTGGGATGGTGATACCTCCAGATGTTTTTTTATTGTACAGTATTGATTTAGCTATTCTGGGTTTTTTCTTATTTCATACGAAGTTGAGAATTTCTTTTTCCAGATCTGTAAAGAATTGTGGTGGTATTTTGATAGGAATTGCATTGAATCTGTATATTGCTTTTGGCAGGATGGCCATTTTTATTATGTTGATCCTACCTATCCATGACCATGGGAGATCTTTCCATCTTCTGATGTCCTCTTCAATTTCTTTCTTCAACGACTTGAAGTTCTTGTCATAATGTGGCTCCAATCATCTGTACAAGGCAGATCTCAGTGGCTCAGTCTGACCAGGGAAGTGTGTGTGTGTGTGTGTGTGTGTGTGTATGTGTGTGTTCTGTGTGTGTGTATGTGTGTGTGTGTGTATGTGTGTGTGTATGTGTGTGTATGTGTGTGTGTATGTGTGTGTATGTGTGTGTGTATGTGTG
>CAJQZJ010032244.1:739895-751459 GCA_907164525.1 Lophiomys imhausi
CTCTATAGAGACAGAACACTACAGTGATCTCTATAGAGACAGAACACTACAGTGATCTCTATAGAGACAGACCACTACAGTGACCTCTATAGAGACAGAACACTACAATGAGTCAAGATCGGCATGACGTGTCACATCATTCACATGACAGGAAGCCCTCAACACTGTGCTCAGAAACACTGACCTGAAATATTACAAGAGAAACATTCACCTATTTACTGAAAGTAGGCAGGCTGTGGCTGGTTTAGGAAGATCTTGTAGGTGAAGCTAAGGAGTTTAAATTTTTCATGAAAGCAACAGAGGAAAAAAACAGGCAAAGGAATGGAAAGGCCAAATGCATGTTTCAGCAAATGCCTCTGACTCCAAGTGCAGTAGGAATATAAGCGTGGATAGCAAACAAGCTGTCTGTCAGACAAGGAGGGACAGGGTCTGAGTAAAGGTGGGAGCACACTACAGCGTGGCATCAAGTCTATAATGGTGTGTAATTGAGCCTGGAGATTAGGACAAAAAGATCTGAAGCTTGTTGTGCACAGGCAGGTCTAAATTCCACCCACAGGCCTATAGATGCCTGTGATGGCATGTTTTATGTCACCTGGACACAAGCTAGAGTCATCTGAGAGGAGGACACTCAATTAAGAAAATGTTTCCATAAGGTCAGGCTGTAGGCAAGCCTGTGGGGCATTTTCTTAATTAGTGATTGATGTGGGAGGGCCCAGCCCATTGTGGGTGGCGGTCCTGGGTTCTATAAAAAAGCAGGCTGAGCAAGCCATGGGGAGAAAGTCAATAAGCAGCACCTCTCCATGGCCTCTGCATCAGCTCCTGCCTCTAGGGTCTGCCTGAGCTCCTGTCCTGGCTTCCTTCCATGATGAGCAGTATATGTAAATATAAGCCAAATAAACCCTTTCCTCTCCAATGTGCTTTTGGTCACGGTGCTTCATCACAGCAACAGAAGCCCTAAGACAAAGACATTATCCGTGAAACTACAGTAAGACTCTACAAAGAACCTATTTGTAATGAACATGGCTGGACAACAACAACCCTTGGGGAGGGAGGGAGATGCGATCACTGTTGGGTGAGTTGCAGACTGCCAAGCTATTGGTCTTAATAAGCAGTAAATACCGCAGCAAAACCAGTCAGGGTGGGTGACTATGCCTACAACTAGACTTTATCTACAAAGATTGGTGGGAAAACAAAACTTGACAGTGGGTACAAATCAGCAAAGTGAAATTGAGCAGCATAAAGGAAAGGTCTTAGTTACATATAAAACAGTGCTAATCTAAAACAAGGTACAGAAGTGGAGCGGGGACGCAGTTTAGTGAAGAGCACTGCCTGGCGCCCTCACCCAGCATTAGATGAACAAGCCCAAGTGGTCCAGATCCTAAAGGGTTTTAAGGGGTCAAATGTGATAGAGCTCTGAAAAGTAATGGCTAACCAAAACTCACGCTGTCTTGTGCTGCCTTATGGAGTACAGGACATGAAGAACACAGGAAAAGCACTGGACCTAATCTTATCAGCCTAAATCTGAATACCCAAGTCAGTTCTGATTCCTTTCAGAATATTTTTAGAAAACTGACAAACTAAAGCTGTCACCAACAAAATGAAAAGTGATGGGGGGATGAAAGGCCCGGAAATCATGTTCAGAACTGTTCAAGAAATGGGAGCACTCAGATAAGAAAAAAACAAGAGACGGGGACAATGGTGCCATCAGTCTCTGTACAGATCTGTTAAGACAGAGGGGGACAGCTGTAACTCTGTGCAGGTGTCATTCAGATCTGGCTTCAGACTATGGCGTCTGTCACTGGAGTTAATTCATCACCTCTGGAACATTAAGAGGTATTTAAATTAAATTTTACTCTAGACAAACCAATACAATCTAGTGCCACCCGAGAGAGGATTTCTTCCAGTAAAATGCTGTTAAGCTTATCTTCCATAAATTGATACTCAGAGATAAAATTCTGCCAGGAGGAAATACAAACAGCGCGAACCTGCTGCAATGACATCATTCTCCTTAGCACATCAGAGTGCAGCTAAGGAGTGTCTGCCCTGAGCGAGTGAGGGTTGTAGCACTGCAGCTGACTCAGGGGCTTAAGTTGCTCATTGCTTTCCAAGATCCCTGTAGGTCTTCGCTTCCCTAAATCTAAAACGGTGAGGCCAAAGTGCCAACATAGCTGACAGAAACATTCTCTATGTCCGCCTAACAAGGGCAGCGCTCCTGCTCCCTCGCAGCAGCACCAGCAGGCTCAGGGGAGGGAGCAGCGGGTATAAGGCATCTGTTCTCTTCCCAGGCGTCATGCCTGCGACAAATCCAAAGCTGGGAGAGTGCTGCTTTCTGCAGGCAGTGAGGATGCAGCTTCAGCTCCTTCACTACACTAAACTCAGCAGAGCACAAACAGTTGCTCATTCTGCTTGCTAGTGTCAAAAATGTAAGGGTATACGGAGTATACATTTAAGTAAATAAGAACTGAATCAAATGAAGGATAACTCTTCTGCTCTCCCATCCAGTCATTAAACTGCTGTTGGCTCAACAAAGAAATGTCTCTTCAAAGATAGTTTCTACTTCTGGGACAGATTATCTTCACAGGAGCAAGATCTGGAATACTGGGGCCAAATCTTTAATTCCCTGTCATGGCCTCTGCCCTCTTCCTAAGATTCTAATGGCATAAATTAAATCACCATTAAGAACAATCACCCCTATGGTCACAAGTTCAATGCTGGGCAACTCCGCTTTATTTATTCACACCGTGTGTCTTCGGAGAAGAGAATAAGGTAACACTGACCCACAGCAGCGCAGGGATGAACTCACTCAGAGCCACTGTTAACACACCTTGTTCACCACCCCAGTCTCCTCACTGACAAGCCACACACATTTAGAGAAAAGCTAGCAAGCACCTTCACTTTCTGTGCTAAGCAGCAGTAATCGTAATTTACTCTGTTTTTGTTTTCAGCTCTCTGAATAAAACTGGCAGCCAAGTTATCTGTCATGTTGCTTTGATTTGAAGACACACACACCCCATACTTAGAGAACAAAACAATTTCGGATGGAAATTAGCCTATGCCAAAAGCAGTCTAAATAAAGGTAGATCAGTGGCAGCAGAAGTCAGCGCAGAGCTCTGAGGAGTTGGACAGAGGGCCCAGCACTGTGTCCTCACTGCACAGCAGGGCACCTGGTGTGCCGCAGAGCTCACCACTGGATTGGGGATGTGAACTTAACAAGTTCTCTAACTTTTAATGTTATGTGTTCCTTGTCTAGGAAACTGATAGAAATGTTAAAAATTAAATAATATGTGAGACACCTTGAACACAGTCCTAATATGCAACTACGAACTCAAATTGTACCACTATTAATACTGTGCATATTGTATGCATGTTTGCATGCACCACATGCGTGTGAAGGCTGGCGTCTTCCTTGATCACTGCACTTTATTAACTGAGGCACTCTCCCACGAACCCTGAGGTCTCCAGTGCCATTTTGCTGACTGCTCGCCCTGAGAATCCGTCTCCGCCTCCCTTACAGGCAGCTCGGCCAACCTGCTTGTGTGCTTTATGCTGCTGTGGGGACCTTACTCCTGGGCTACCTATCTCTGCAGCCCTACTGCTCCCTTTTTCATAAATAAATAGTAGCATACAAACTAACTTGAAGCTAAGCAAACTCAGATCCCACTAGATTTAGTTTTTAGATCTTGTTTTCTCTGATTCAGACAGAAGGAAGAAAGAAAACATGACCAAAAGTACAATCCACGCACATACATCCTCGTGTCCATGTGAAATGTCATGAAAACCCACTATTTTGTACAATATACACAAATAAAAACCCTAAGTTCAAACAAAGAAGGCACCGCAAAAATGGTGCTTTAAATTTATTCTTTGATAACAATGCCAAAGTATTTGTTTCTCAAAAGTTTCTCAAAAGTGTGTGTTTGGAAACAGACATATCCTGCCGCCTTTGGCCTCAGTTAAATTTGTACTTTTTGAAGCAGGTGGGTAATACAGCAGGCTTGTTCCTCTCACTTACTCAACTCCACACGCTCCGCTTCACAACTGCTGACCGTTGACAAAACCTAATGGCTGACACCAGAATCCTGTGACTTCCTATTTCATAGTTTCTCTAAAGCAGCCTTCCCCACCCCCACCCTGAAGCCAAAAGCCCATGGACCTTAATAAAGTCACAGGCCCTCTCCTCTCCTCTTTGGTGTGTCTGTCCTCCCTGCACCTGCCCTCTGGCTGTGACTCCCACTGCCTGCAGCCTGGGCCTCTGGTGTCTCCTCTCCTCTGTGGATCTGCAGTGAATGCCTTTGACTTCCTGTGCTTCATCATGCTGTTCCCTCAGTGCACACAAGCAATCTCTCCTTCCAGTCAACAGACAGGGCATGGATCTGAGAGCTTCCTGGAACAAAGACACTTGGCTACAAATTGGACAGAGGCTTTAGGTCACCTGTCAAGGTGAAGGGGTGAGTCTGACAGCAACTAGCTGGGCACACTGAAGCTAACTCTCAGAGACTTCAAAGCCAAAGTAGAAAGAAATCATACCACTGACTACAGATAAGCTGTAGAAATCCATCTGTCCACTAAATGTGTAAAATAGAAGATGACTGTCTGTCCAGCCCAATACAAAAGTGCAGTGGTAATCATAACTTGGTAGCCTTGGCACACAGCTAACGGTAAAGACAGCCTCTAATCCAATCAAGACTCTTTTTTTTTCCTTCAAGCAAACACTACCATCAAAATTATGTAGTTAAAAATTAAACATATTCTTTGGACTAATGAACATTTATAACAATTAGTAGCACAAATTGAAGCCACAGGAGTTCAATCAGTATCCTAAAAATGTTCCCTATTTTAGAAAACAGTGAGTGAGAAAAATAAGTTTCCCAGAAACCTAACAAAAGAAAGCACACAAATCTTAGCTGTTTGGACTGAGCTGATAACACAGGAGATTCAGTCTCTGAAATGAAGCTGCACTTACTTGTATCTGACAGTTTGTACGGTTTCGGCGGACACATTGTTAACGATACATTTAGCCGCACATTCCAATCCCTGCCAGACAGTTGAGAATCCTGTGAATGTATTTAAAAGTCAGTCACACATAAGGCACAAGCAAGCCCAAGCTTCTCAGGTGGCTCAGTGCTCACCCAGAAACACAACACAAATAAAAGAACAAAACGAACCCCAGGCCTTTTGTTACCTTGGACACTGCTCGCTGCCACAACCATGGCGCCATCCAGGGCTGATTTCCCATCTTTGTCTCTCTTCAGAGATTCTGGAACGAGTTTGCTTCCATGCTTCTTGACATGTGGAGCAAGTTCTTTGCCAACACAACTTGCTACTGTGCAGACGCCATCAACTAACAAAACCACAGAGAGAAGACTCAGAGAAATTATTCTTTTGATTTTAGCACCCTCATGTGAAATATCCATCCACAACTGCTTGTCTGCATGATATTACTGTGTCTGTTACGTAACCCTTGGCTGTCCCTCATGTGGTTTGAAGTTGTGTTTGTTGTGTCTACAGAAACCCTGCCCCTCACACAGACTTCTGTTTGAAAGAAAACCATCCACTTTTACGTTTCTGATTCAAAGAAGACTTAGTGTCAAAAAAGATAACCTTACTGAATTTAATAGAATCCACTGATGATCTATATAACTATATAAAAGCAAATTAAAAAAAAAACAATCCTATGGTGTCACCTGGGGAGACAGATACCAGAACCACCGTGCTGCAAGTTCAACTGTGGGAGCCACGGAGCCACTGAGTCCTCACTGTTTGTGAGACTGAGCTCTGTATGTGAACACTCAGCCTGACATAGATTAAGGCAAGTTTCTAGGTTAGCCTAGAGGAAGCACAGGTACTTACTTACCCAGTAGCTGACTGACTTTTGCTGCTCCTCCAGTTGCCTGCTTCGCTATGTAGAGGCCTTTAGTGACAGCTGGACTCACTTCCACTGGTTTTTCCTCTGGTTGAATGCGCTCTCGGAGTTTAGAAGCACCTTTCTGGATGGCTTTGCCAGTAAATTCAGCACCTTTGACTAAACCCCAGCTTACCCAGGAAGCACCTTTTTAAAGGGAAGTTCAAAATTGCAGAGATTAGGGCTAATTACACCTTTAAATACTTTAATAGCATTATCAGAAAACAAAGCAGTTCAGTAGTAGATCCTTAGTAGGCCATGCACATACACACTGCATATCTACTACAGCTCTTTCCTTAGATAAACTTTTCTCTGTTAAAAACAAAACAACAACAACAAAAAACCAACCAAACAAAACAACCCCAAAGATTTATTTTTATATGTGTGAGTATTTGCATGATTGTATGCGCACCACATGTATGTAGTACTTGCATAGGCCAGAAGAGGCTGCAGATTCCTTGGGACTGAAGTTACAGGTGGTTGTGAGCCACTCTGAGGATGCTGGGAACTTAACCCAGGTCCTCTGCAAAGTGGCCAGTGGTCTTAGCCACTGAGCCATCTGTGGGGCCTGAATGAAGCCCCTAACAAAACACATCTTTCTATAGGCCACACATCTCTCCAGGACAGAGTTCCGCATTACTCTAGCTGTATCACAATGTGCAGGGATCTGCTACTGATCAGACTTTTCTATTATCAGACCTTGATATTGATTCTGAATTGGGGTCATTAAGGCAGTATCTGACAAGAGGAATGAGGTACTCTTGTCCTAGAAAGGACAAGAGTAAGGTAGAAAGGTAGTAAGGTAGAAACCTTAGCTTAGGCAGCACTTTTCCTTGTAAAATCCCGAGAAAGACAATTGAAGTCAGAAACCAAAGAACCTATTTTTTAAAGAAGAGGGTGAATTCTTGCTTGCTTTAGACTAAAGCATTAATTGGGCAGGGGTCCTGTTCTCTCAATCCTGAGTTCAGTTCCCTGGAACTCAGGACCTTCTAGCATATTGCACATAATGACAAAGGCACAAGGACACTGAAAGAGACAGAGCAGCCTGGATTATGGCCGTCCCTGGGGCATGGGCCCTGCCCCTTGGCTTTGCTAATGCTTCCCGCATTCTGAACTACAAAAGTCATTGCCACAGAGACATCAAGGACATTGTGCACCAGGGAAAAGAGGTCTTCAGTCAGTGAACACATGGGAAAGGAGCTGGAGAAGAATGGAGAAGCAAGAGGAGTACTATCAGGGTGTTATTGGGAGGTGCTACAGACCTAGGAGACAGGATCTGAGACAGGATTTATTACGTCACAGGGAATTATGGGACCTCAGCTTCTGTTGCTGCTGCTCCCTGGCTTCGCCTTTGTTCTTGCCCAGCAGTCTTGTCATGGACCCAGAGCAACAGAGCACCCACCCATGGTGTCACCTCCAGAACCATGAGACAACATTTTGTCTTTATAAAGGCAACTGTCTCTAGCATTTTGCTGTAGCAGCGGAAGCTAATACACTTCTAAAGATGAACACCAAGCAGTTATTCATTCTCTTAGGAGGCATTGTAGATGGTGCTGCTTTAATAAGCACTGCAAAATTGTGGATAAGCAACAGAAATCTGTTCTTGTGGCAGGTCCGAGACTGAGGTGCTGGGAGATGCATCTCTGGGAACCACGTCCTGGTTCACTGACACTAGAAGCAGCAAGGCAGCCTCCTAGACCCCTTCAATGAAGAACTAGTCTCCTTCACAAAAGTTCCTCTATCACAACCAGCCGCTGCTCCAAGAGCCCAGCTTCTAATGTGACTTCTGGGGCTGGCCTTTCAACATGGGGATCTTAGAGAACACAAACTCCAGAACATGTCACTAGGGGAAGGGGAGAAGGGACAAGAACTCAAGGGACAGAATCATGATTTACGCCCACAGCTCATTGATAGCAGAGGGATCTCTGGAAGAACACACACTTACATAGTACGTTTCAGCTCCTCAGGAGCCCAGTCCTTCTGCCAGCATTTCTAAAGCAGCGATTGAAAATGTAAATCTATATGCAATGCTTTTACAGGTTCAAGGATGGACACTCTGGGGGTTAACAAGCAGTTCTGGGATACCTGACAGAATGTTGTGGGCCACTTTCTCACTCCATTCAGGTAGTTCTTTTGGTTTTTCTTCTGAACTCGGCTCACAGGGCACAATCTGGCTCAGATTAACTTCTTCACTTGAAATATCTTTAGTCTAAATGGTAAAAATGGATCAAAATGTAAACATTAGTGAAGTACAAAGAAAAGAAATTGAAAGCATTATATGATGAAACAACAAACACTGGTTGAGGTTAGTGAAAACATCTATCTTGTCAATAAAAACAGAACAAAATAAAACCCAAAAGCACAAAACCAGAATTGCTATAAAACTGAAAAGATCCCTGAGATGAGATCTAGGTAGGAATATAACTGAACACTGCACCTACTAAGTCATTCTCAGGCTTGAGTGTTCTTCTGTCACCAGCTTATGGCCCATGTCACATGGCTCTCACCCCTTAAAGTTACATGTATATGGTACTGTCATATTAAAGATCTAATGACTCAGCCAAAAAAGAAGGATGTATGTAAATAAGCTAGTTTTGATAGAAGAAAAAGTCCAATTTGAAACCCTACTATCCTGATACACAATGATGCAGGATTCCAATTAAATGGAAACAGCAGTACTTCACAACTGCCAAAACTCAAAGCAAAATTCATTCATTCTAAAAACCCAGGAACAAACTAATATAGACCCCAAAGTGTTATAACTTGAAAAATGAAAGGTTTTCAATACAGAATACAAAGAACTTGACTTAAAATATACAAATAAATAGAGGACTGTGGATTTATACACCAGGAAAAGCAAACTCTTCTCTATGGGAAAAGCCTGCCTGCCAGTAAACACACAGAAAATTTGGGTTCGATAACTGCATCGCCAGGGCCAATGTCTCTAACATATAAAAACTCCTGGAGACTGAGAAGAAAAAGGCTAACAACACAATAGTAACAGTGGGTGAAGGAGGGGAATAAGTACATAGTACAGAGTATCCAACCTCACCCAAAACAAAATGAATGTAAACTACAATATTCTAAAATAGTATTTCTTTCCTATCAAATTGACAAGATATAAAAAACAAACACTGACCACCTACTCTTGCCCAGCCCATGTGGAAATGAATATGTAGTTCCCCTAACTGCATGGGGTCCGGTGGGTGTCTGACGTCAGACAGTGCTCTGTCATACAAATATTAGGTAATATCAGGACTAAGTTTGTTTATATGTATGATATATAATATATACATGATAAAATGCAATCAAAGATATCAACAAGGAGACAATGTTTTACAAGAGCAAAAGTAGAATGCCGTTTTTCTTCTTCACAATTTCACAGACAATACGTTCTTCATGCATTTATTATTTATTGGGGGAGGAGTACAGAACCAGAGCAAGCTCTCAGCCAACAAGCCGAGGGAGCATAAAAACAAAAGTATGTGGTCCTTAATGTAAAAATAAACATCTTTTGAAAAACTGAAGACGAGTCCATCCCCAAATACAAGGTCTCTCTTAAAGCGGTGTGAACACGAATGTGGTGACTCTGATTGGGGACGGGCTTAGTCTGTGGCACACTGTAGTGGCGTGCGGCTCTCAGACCGGCTCACTTTCCACTCTTCAACTTGCCTTTTTCCCACGCTTTCCTCTATGGCGGGCATCCTTCCTGCCTTCGTCTATTGAAGAACCTGAAGAACCCGACTGCCTGACATCGGTGCCAGCAGCTTCTTTCGGTGGCTCAGAGGGGTGTCTTGCTCTCCCAGGGACTTGGAACTCGTCTTCTCCTTCTGCTCTACTCCAGTTGGCCTGGAGCATAAAGGACCATGTTTAGCTCGCCGGCCGTGGCAGGGCCTTCCTCCAGGCACAACATGCCATGTGCTCATGGCACACATGTTCACATACCAGAGACTGACTGCACAGATAGCTACTGTTGGGATATTGTGTGTGTGTGTGCTGATGTCATGGGGCACATGTGACAGTCCCGGGACAGTCTTGGGTTTTGGTCCTCACATTCGGCCAGGCACATTTTGGGTTCCTGGAGAGGTCCCTGCCTCTGGCTCCTAAGCCCGGCGGGGCTGGGCTGTGATTACAGGTGCTGTGCACTATGCGCAGCTTTTAGCAGGTTCTGGGATCCGCTCTCTGGTCATCAGCCCTGCAGGGCAGGTGTTTTGCCCTCGGAGCCACAACTCAACCTTGCTTTCCTATATCTAAATTTCTGTTCATTTCTTTACCAAATCTTAAAACCCTTGAGCTCTTTGGGTTATGCAATATGGCTGACAGTCAAGTTCAAAAGAAAAGGTATGAAAGACAACTGTTAGCATTTGTTCATGTAAGTTACCTTTAAATCGATAACTGCCATGTTTAAATTAACTAATGCAATAATAAATCTGAGAAGATACAGTAAGATGGGAATATGTTTAAAGCCAAGGAATGGCCAAAGGATGTGTGTAACAACTGTACTGTACTGATGGGAGACACCAAGTGTCTGCATTTAATGCCATAGGCATGGTGGTGTTGCACACTCTGCCAAGTGAGCAAATGCTTCAATGTGAAAATCAGGGCCAATGCTTCTATTCACAACTGACATTCTGGAACAGTACAGAGCCAAAAATAAAACAGAGCCGAAGAGTAAAATTAAATAGAGCAGCACCCTGCAACCCTGGAGTCCACGAAGTTTCTTTCTTTCCTCAACTCTGACAGCAGAGGCCCACAGAGGTGAGGGCAAAGGCGTTCTGTACCCGGTCTGTGAGCATCCATGAGTTATTGCAGTAAGTGTGGCAATTCCTCTTGCCACCCCACAGGATTTAGGCTTCCATGGAAACAAATCTCTGGGCCCATCTGTGAGGCATTATTGAACTACATTAACTGAGGCAGGAAGGACCACTCAGGATGGACAGCACCTCCCATGTGCTGGGGTCTAGTGCTGACTCAAAAGGAGAAAGGGATCTGAGTGGCAGCAGCCCCCCTCCTCCCCACTTCCTGACTGGATCCATGACCTCACATGCCTGCTGCCCCACCCCCCACTCAACCCCCGTGATAGACCACGCTCCCCTTGTGAGCCAAAGTAAGCCTTTCCTTCCTCAAGTTGCTTTTGTAAGGTGTTTTGTCACAGCAACAAGTAACTAATACAGGAGAAAAGATGTGCCCAGATCCACTCAACCATGTTCCAATCATCACACATGCCATCCTGTGGACACACAAGGCAGTGCCATACCACACGGAGGTTATGTGTTAACACTGATTACGTAATTAATATACCCATGAACACACAATCACCAACATATACAGCTACAGAGCTGTAATATCTTTATATTCTCCTGCTCTTGGCACCCTGCCATTTAACATAGTTTAACTGTTAACAAAAGAACTCAAATACTCGATGACTGAAGGAGAACAGAAGACTACACTGCCATGCTGTCAGCTGAATTCAGTTGCGAGTAACTACCAATGTTCATAATTAAAAAAAAAGAAAGGAAACTTTATTATACTTATTCAGCTCAACTCCGTGGCAGACAAAAACACAGACAGGACAAACAAGTTAAATAAGGAAGGCTGATTTTTATGGCTCGCCCATGAAGTGTCCCCCACAGGCTCCAGTGCTTGGTCTCCACTGAGTGAA
>CAJQZJ010032244.1:751469-770218 GCA_907164525.1 Lophiomys imhausi
CCCACAGGCTCCAGTGCTTGGTCTCCACTGAGTGAATCCTGTCACTCACAGGGATTTGCCCGTCAGAGTGCTGGTCTTAAGTCAATGGAGTGATGTACTGACAGATATAACTGGGTGGACTATGGAGACCTGGAAGGAACTGGAAGGCAGGCCTGACTGAAGGAAGAGGGCCTCTGGGGTATGCTTGTGAAGAGAGAATTTGGTCCCTGGCTTCTTCCTGTCTGTCCGCTTCACAGTTGCCATGAGGTGAGTAGTGTTCCTCTGTCATGACCCTCTAACATGTCTCTGCCTTGCCACAGATCTAAAAGTATGGTGCCAGCAACCATGGACAAAAAGACCTTGAAAACATGAACCTACTAAATGTTTCCTCCTCTGGTGACAAAAAGTTAACATGCAAAATGACTAGATAACACTTTTTTTATTTGGCCTTTATTCACCAAGAGAAGATCATTATGTTCACCAAAATCTCTCTTGAAATACCATTCTTATACTTAAAATGTCCAAACCTTGTAAAGCAGATCTTCAGAATTTCATACCTTAGGCCAACCTCACTGTAAACAGCAGTCAGACAGACACATCATTTACTAAGTGTGGCCACCTGGAAGCTGTCAAATGAGAACTTCAGCTCAGACCACTGCCCTGTGAGGTGGACATTATCCATGACCCCATGTTTTGTTAAGAAAACTACAGGCAGAGCAGGTCATTACAGCTGAGGTGAATAGTTACTACACAGGAAATTTAACTCTAGCGCCTGCAATCTGAACAACCAATGACACTCATCACTATGCCATGAAGAAGGAAAAAAGTCTCCTTGAAGCTTCTATGAATGCAGTCTTTGAATGTAGTAGCACTCACATTAAAGTCAGTTTATCTAGGAATCCAGGTTACCTGGAGCCGAAGGTCAGACATTTGTCTCAACAGGTCCTCAAACAGCTCTCTGTCATCTTCTGGGAGCTCAGAGGATAGGACAACCCCCACAAAGCACCCTGCAGCTTGTAACATGGTGTCTGGAAACATGTAGGCTCCCACAGTGCACTTCAGAACTGGTGACCTATCAGGAACCAGAGGGTACAACCAGTCACACACCTGAAAAAGTCAGATGAAGACAAAAAATCAGTGAATACATCTCTATCAAATTGTTATGTGAAAGCAAACACGTCAGAGTGTGGTTCACTTCAAAGGCTTTCTAGGCCCACCATCAGCAGTCCCCGTTTAAATAAACCATCTTCTATCCTGATCTTCCTGCATTAAAAACTGCAGCAAATGCTTCACCGGCAACAGTTTGGCAGCTGGTGGCCTTAAGTGGTCCTGTGTTTGACCTATGATGATGCAGCTTTAAATAAAAGATGGCTGGCATAGAATAAGGGTTGGCTATTCTAATTAGATCCCTTTGTAGCACGAAATTATTTTCTAGTACAGTATTTGGCAATTTCCATTTTACTCTCACAGCATTCTTTCAATCTGGCTAGTCCTTTTTACTTTAATCGCTAAAATAAAATGATAAAATTGCACATACTAACAGGGTAAACAGTCATGTTTTGACAAATGTACATACTGTATAATGTTTACAGCAAGTTAAACGTATTGTCTCTTCAGAAACCCATTCTTTCTTCATGGTGATGACAATAGCCCACACAGGCACAGCTGGCCAGTCCTAACTAGCATAGGATCCACTGATCAACACTTCCTCTCACCCCTCTACTTCCTCCATCGTGGCCTCTGGTGACCATCATCCACTCTCACCCTGTAGATCTCGTGGAACTTGACTCTGCGTCTGGCTATTGCATTTAACGGAAGTCGTGGTTATGGTGCTCAGGGTGCCACCATGTACCAGACCACCTATTCTCCATCCCTCCCCATGGACAATTCGGTCACTTCCATTGTGAAAGTGTCCTATCATAGTCATCTTATCACAAAACCCAAGGCCCAGCCAGGTCACGGAAGTTTCCCAGTGCTGACAACTAGAGACTGGAGCTTGCAGGGGGTGCACACTTTGTCAGGGATGCAGAATGACTATTTAATTAGGTTTTGCTTTTGCTAATGCTCAGAGAACCAGGTACAGAGTAGAGTGTTGTGGGTCACTAACTGTGACATCAAAGCGGAATGGTGCTGCAGTTCCACGTGGGGAGGTCAGCTGGTCCCACACTCAGACTTAAGCTCATATCCTGGCTCCCTAAGTGAGAATTCCTAAATGTATTCATATCTCACATATTACACTCCTCTAGCATCTGAAGTATAACATGATCTACAGGGTGAGAGTGGAATGATGGTATTAAAGGCCACCATGTGGGGAAGTAGATGGGTGAAAGGGTTAGCCAGTGGATACTAAGTTAGTTAGGGCTGACCAGCTGTGCCTGTGGGGGGCCACCATGTGGGGAAGTAGATAAGTGAGAGAAGAGTTAACCAGTGGATACTAAGTGAGTTAGGGCTGACCAGCTGGGCCTGTGGGGGTATAAGATAAATACTGTGCTTAAGGAGAAGATTTGTCATCGCTATGAAGAAAGAATGGGTTTCTGAACAGATAATATGTTTAACTTGCTTCAAACATTATGCAATATGTACATCTGTCTCACCCTCAGAACACTGTCTGCCACAAAGAAGCCTGAGGGATCAGTCTATTGGAACAAGCTAAACTCAGACACACTGCCCCCTTTCTGACCTGCAGAGGACAGATGTGCAGGCCACAGCACTCATGGCTGACTGCTGGAAAGTGCCTGACAAGCATTGTCAATTTTTTTTAATGGATTTTCTTCCCTATCTCAAAAGCCATGAACTTTTATTATATAAAGTTCAGGTAGATTAGAATAAAGCTAACTACAATGTTTTCTAAAGTATAAAATGATGCCAGGGAACTCAGAAACATAAAAACAAAAGAAACTCAGTAGTTACTTATTTTATATGTATCAGCCTGACTATTAAAAATAATCTTATTCTCATGTCCTATATATATATATATTAACAATGATTTTTAGAGCACTGGAAATGTTACCTACTGTCTAGTAGAGAGCTGTGCTGTTACTACCTGTTTTATTGTTTGTTTTTAGGATAAGTACATTCAATAGAGACATGACACGCCTTCAGTCTTCAGAACACTGCTAAAGATAGCTAATACGCAAGGCACAGTCAATTAAACTTGGGGTGCAAGTCTATTTTTTATTTAAGACCTAAAGCAAGGTATGTAAAAGGTTAAAAGCCAAATTAAATAAAGTCAGAGAAGCCAAACTGCTGCTGGACTCCAAGCAACTCTGCGACTGAGATCTGGCAGCCAAGGGCCGACTTTCTGTTGCTCAATTCCAGTTACAAGGACCCAGGGTTCTTAGAGCCTGTGACTGGGCAGCACTGTTTGTTACCAGACTGGCAGAAACGCTGGGCAGCCCTCCCCTAACCTCAGTCATGAGCCCATAAGGCTTAAGATAAAGGAGTCAGTCAATTCTTCTTATCCGTTAACGAGTCTTTCAACTATGCCCAAGAATCTGTTTTCCACACCTCTGATAAGCTTCCAACTGTTGTTAAATGACTTTCAAAGTTGGCTTCCGTAAGAACCAGGGCAAAGTTGCGTCAAGGATGGCAGATGGTCAGAGCCAAACTATTTCATCTGACTGTGGGCACAGGTAACTGCTTTGCTTAAACAGTGATCTCTCTTCAACACAAACCCACTGAATGTATACTGTGCCCCAGTTTCAAGAACCTATCTCCTACACCTATATTCAACCTTTTCACATCAGACTGTTGCTGGTGTGTACCTGAAGAAGACCCCACAATGCCCACAGCAATGCCCTGGCACACATCTTTGCTTCAAATTAGTCTTTATTCTTGGACCAATTGCATTCTTACCAACATATCTGAATTCCGACCTCTACACCAGGGCTTCTGAACCTTGGCCTGACAAAGTTCAGATAATTTTCCTCCTGATGGAGCTATGCCATGTGGTCATCTAACAGTTTCTGTGGTGCTCTAATGCAGCTGCTAAACTGGCTGGTTTTGTGTGTCAACTTGACACAAGCCAGAGTCGTCGGAGGGGAAGGAGCCTCAGCTGAGGAAATGACTCCATGAGACCCAACGGTAAGGCATTTTCTCAATTAGTGAGCAACAGGGGTGGGCAGTGCCATCCCTGGGCTGGTTGTCCTAGGTCGGTAAGAAGGCAGGCTGACCAAGCCAGTAAGCAGCACTCCTCCATGGCCTCTGCATCAGCTCCTGCCTCCAGGTTCCAGCCCTGCTTGAGTTCCTGTTCTGACTTCCTTCAGTGATGGACTACGATCTTGAAGTGTAGGCCAAATAAACCCTTTCCTCCCCAGCTTGCTTTTTGGTCATGGTGTTTCTTCACAGCAATAAAAACCCTAAGACAGCTATGATAAAAACACTTTTGGACACTGTCAAATGATCTCTCAAGGGGCAAAAGAGCCCCTGGCTGAGTGTTTCCAAGCCAGTTCAGACACTCGGAGGTCTTAATAACATCTGTGGATATTCAGTTACATACTCAAAAGAATAACATAAATTCCCTTTGAAATTTAAGAAACTACATTTCTTCAGATTAAAAAAATAGCTCTCTCAGGTCCTAAAACCAATCACAAATTAAACCAAACCAGATTTTCTATAATTAAATCCCAAGTAAATCCCAGCAAACACAAACATGGATGTGTTCACAACTCAGTAGAATCGTTTTTCTCCTGCTCTTATCCTGGACAGGAAATATAGCAATAAATGAAAATGAGATATCCCATGCATTTTTTTCAGCTTACGCTTACATGTTATTTCAAAGGGCTTACCTGGAGAAACCCAGGAGGGCGGTTCAGAACTGTATCTAGAGAATTATCCAAGAACCTCACGATGCGCAGGTACCCAGGGTATGACGGAGCACTAACCTCTCCTGCAGGGTTCACAAAAAAGATCTGTACTCCGTTTGGTATCAAAATCAGCTCGTCTGCATCGAGCCCCAAGGTCTCAAGAGGGGGCGGCTGGGAATGGCTCCTATAGAAGTCTTCTCCCACTGATGAAAACTCCCCAGAATCTGTTCCATAGGAAACAGTGTAGTGGCCCTCAGCAGCCTGCGGGGTGTAGGCTGGCGGCGCTTCGGCAGGGCAGCTGGGTGAGGGCAGCAAGGGCAGAGCCGAAGGCGCAGCGCCTGGCCCGGCACCTGCAGCGGAGGGCCTCCCATCTACTTCAGTATGCTCGGGGGCTGAACTAACGGACTCGGGCTCTGGGGACTTCTTGCATGTGTCTTTAGGAGGGAACTCTGGGTATAATTTGGGCACATCCTGAAGGTCATTCCGCAGAGAAGTAGCAAGGCCCTTCTCCAGGATCTCTAGCCTGGTGCGGACGTTCTGAAGTGTTTCCTTCATTTTCTGTTGCATCTGTCTGGCAGACTCCCATGCAGGGCCTATGCGCTCCGCGGTCCCGATACTGATGCCTCTAAGCAGGTGCCCTATCCCTTGCTTATAGTAGTTCTTTGCTTCTTCCTTCTGCCCTAACTCATCCGTGCTCAGTCCTTTGTTAACGAACATAAAGGCCTTCTCGTATGCTTCCTTGATGATCTTAATTTCAGCGGGTTCTCTGTTTTCTGGTTCTCGCTCCATCTCTGGTCTGCAAGACAAGAAACATCACCTGAAATTATATGCAGTTAGCTCTCGGTGTACTTAGCTCTCTTTCTACCATGACTGTATTTCAGGAACTGGGGCCTCACTTATCTTTGTCCTGCTTACTACTGCAGTCCCAGTCCTTCAGAGAAAGCACTAAGTACTTGGTGAGTTGATAAATGAATATCCTTGGTCCTAAGATACCATAAAGGGGGTTGGAAAGGTGGGTCAGAGTTCAGCTCCAAGCAACAGGGGCCCTCTTCTGAACACATTAACCCCAGTGCTGAGGAGGTGGGTCCCTGGCAGGCTGGTAGTGTTCCTCCTCAGCTCCAGAACAGTCACAGGATCCAACTCAAACTGAGAAACACCACCACCCACAGCTGACCTCTGCTCCCCAATGTATACATACACCATAAGGAAAAACACAATAAAACAACATATCCATAAGATAAAAAAGGATACCCCTGCCAAAAACAAAGAACAACAGCAAAACAAAACAACCAAAGACAAAAACAAAACAAAAACAAATTCAGCTTTTAGAAATCACATAAAATGTCTGGGGAGGTAAACTCAACAGAAAATAGAGAAATAAAACGTTTATAAAGTTAGAGAAAATGCTGAATGGAGAGCAATGAAATAAAGGGATGAACAGGAAATATGAATAAAATTAGGATTTTTCCTAGAAGGCCCAACATGTGAATGATAAAATGCTCTGAAATGCAGAACAGAAAAAAATGATAGTCGGCAGATTCATGGAAGTAACTCACAAAAGGCAGAGAAATCTAAGAACGGAACCACAAATTCCCAAGTTTAAACAGAGGCTCCGGGTTCGAGGCTGACCTCAGTCACTTGCACACTACACTGCTTCCTGTTTTCTCACTTGGTGAGTGGATCCCAGGGCTGAGGATGGAATTACCAGGGTAGCTACAGACAGACATATTCAGACGGGAAGACACTTCGGAAAGCATTCAGGAAATACAGCTGAAACATCTGCTGTGTTTCTAAGTTTTAGGAAAGATTTATACAACCCTGGGAGAATTCAGGGTTTAATTAGTAAAAATGAAAAATTACAGAGATAAAAATCAAGACAACTGGTAACTCTGGGGAAAACAAACAAGAACAAAAACAAGAAAGTAATCAGGGAATATCCTGCTTCGGTTTTTCTCAGGGTCCTAATATTGAAAACAGGGGATCTTGATGTTAGCAAAATGATGCACTAAACCATATGGGAAGAACAAGAGGAGGGATGGAAAGTTTGTGTGAGGATGGAGCTAAAACCTCATCTTTACTAGTAAACTGCAGTGCCTAAGAATGAAAAGCAAAAGATAGCAACGTTAGTATACTGCTGAGAGATAAGGAAGCACCAAGAATTGGGTCAGAAAATTGATCCAAGCTGCCTTTGGAAGGAAGGAGACAGATTGGCTTACAAAGATACTTAATCCTTTATGTACACGGTAAAGTTGAATTACTTACTTTACAAAACACAAGCTCTGCAGCAGCCTTGTCCAGAAGGATTACACTGTGGGCCACAAAAGTAATTTTTATTTTCTAGGAACAACTACCAAAGAAAAAGAAAACATGAAATTTCAATGATAGCTTTTATTTATCTAATACATCCAAAATATTAGTATTAGTATTTACACTGACTTGTAACCAGTGTAAAAATGATTCGTGGACTATTTTACTTTTCTTTGTGTTGTGCGGTACAAAGACAACCTACACTGTACTTAAATGTGCATGTCAAGTCCAAAATATCCCACTGCAAAACAGCAAACGCTCAACAGCCACATGTGCCCCTGCTGGGCACTGTGGACTCCTTACAACTTGTCAAGACAGGGGAAAAAGCTATCTACACAATGAAGGCACCCAAAGACTTTACCAGTCACTTTCCAGATCTGAAAATCATTTCAGACGTGGCCTTATCACACAGCACTTCATGATAGTGGACAAAATACATACAGTCCCCAACCCAGGAAATATCATATACAAGTGGCAATACAGAAACTCACATTTACCCTGGGTTCACTATTGAAATTAACCCTGCACGTTCCCTGAAATTCTATCCTACTCCATCATCATAATACCTCAGGCTTCCACAGAGCCCAACCACTCTGTCCTCCTAGAAGGTACAGGACAAACATTCTACACTTCACACATGTTGGGGCACAAGGAGGCATGAACTCAGGAGTGCAACTTCGGACAGTGCTGTCTGTCTACACAGTGCTGGACTGTGTTGGTGGCTACGCTGGACTGGGTGTGGATTCTGGGCAGCAGGCTGGACTTAGAATAAAACAGCAGGCTGGACTTAGAATAAAACCAAGCAGTGCCCAGGTATCTCCCTAAAGACAAATATTTACCATATGTCTTGAAATGAGTAAAAAGTTGTTAATGATTTCATATGCTTTAATTCTCAAAGTTTGGAACAAGAAAAGTCTTTGGAATGCCAATCTGAAGTACAAAATAAGCAATGCTTTAATTATCTTACTAGTCAAATCATCAAACCATGAACCAATACCCACTCCAGATAACCATGGTGGACTTTTAACTTTTAAACAGTACCCCACCACCACCACTTTTTTATCTTCATGTACACAAATCTCTATATGTGAAATGTTGGCAGACCCATGCCCAGGGGCCTGGTGAGGTCAAAGGACAACTTTGGCTGTGTGTCCTGACCTTTCATCTTGTCTGAGATAGGGTCTTTTGCTGTTTTGTTTGGTTTTGGTTTTGGTGTTTGGGCTATTACAGCTTTACACAGGTTTGGGGGGGGGGGATTTGAACTCAGGTTCTCAGGCTCAGCATTTTACCCATCTCCTCAGCCTTGTTTAAACATTCTAATAAAAGATTTAGGAAACACCAATTTCAAAGTGTATGTGGTTCACTTTGTACCAGCAGAAGTAAAATTCTTACTCAAAATACTTGGAAACTCGGTTCTATACCATGACAGAAAATATAGCAAACAGTGGTGTTTAAGGGAAACAGCCAGCAACAGAAGTTCTAATGCCAGCCTGCCTGGTCTGTTACAAAAAAGAGGAATGGGAAGGGCTTGTTATTTAAATTATATACTGTCAAGTTACAACTGTAGGCATTTATAGGGTACGAAGAGATAGCACAATCTGATTTTTGAACTATTCTGATTTTTAAAAGATTTATTTTTATTATTTTTAATTATTCGTATGTGGGGGGTGGGTATGTGCACCTGGATGTGGTACCCAGAGGCACTGAGTCCCCTGAAGCTGGAATTAGAGGCAGTTACAGCACAAATATGGGCACCAGGAGCTGACTTGAGCTCTCTGTGGTACCTGCTAACTGCTGGGCCACCTTTCCAGCCCCATTATTCTGATTTTTAAATGAAATATTGAATGATGGAATAAAGCAAATTAACTTACTCATCACCCAGATATATGACATTTAAAAAAAATGAAAGCAGTTGAGAATCATCTCTTGCTGACACATACAATACTCCACGACTAGCTATATTCAGCAGACTGTACTAAGATCCAAAAACTACATCAATTATTCCTCCTACTCCAGTAGGGAACATGGGGGACTGATCATCAAGGAAGGTTTTTTAGGTCTCTATTTAACTCCCGTACCATCCCACAAATTCTTTCTTGCTAGGGAACTGTGTGTTTCAGATAGCACCGCGCGTGGGCAGCAAACCACATTTCACATAATACAGAGGTTTCCTGTTTCAAACAAGTCCTCCACTACCGTCCATCAGGAAAGAGCACTAAGCAAGAGCAGTTCCCTCAGAACTAGGAGCACTGTTCTACTGCCGCGTTATTCATTTAATAGCTTCTGCAAATTTTAAGACAGTTGCTCAATTAAATTCTTAGATAGCCGAGGGTCATTTTATCGAGATAAAAACCTAATAAAAATTAGAAGGCAAAAAAGAAAGGAAAAATCATTAAGTTTCTAATACAACAAAGCAAACCTCGAGGATAAGAAATATCACAATCCTGGAGAGTAACGGAGCCAGCCGTACACTAACGCAATAATACAGCCATACGCTAACGAAATAATGCAGCGTCACAAAACCACGCGCCATTCCCAGAGAAAACTTTTTCCACAAGTGGAGTGAGGCCTCTGGGGTCGTCCTCTGAGATGCTGGATGGCAGGAACCTTCCGATTAGCAAATGCCCGCGCCATTTATCTCCAGGGCTGTGGCTCCGGGCGCTTCTAGTTGCCCAACTTCGGGCACACAGCAGAGGAGCGAGAAAAGCCACCGGGGTTTGGGCAGGGAATCGTGGAGGGCGCACACTAGGGATGACCACAGTTCCGGGACGGGAGGATCAGAACCACGGATTCTTGGGGACCAGGAATAGGGGGGCTCAAACCGGGGACAAGCCAAGGATCAGGGAAGGGAACACCCACACCAAGAATGTGCGGGGTCTCGGGACTGAAGGACCGGTGCCGGGGATGAGGGGGACCACGGATGGGAGGATCAGCACCGAGGATGCGAGGGTTCCTGGTGCGGGGGATGGGGGCGGGTAGATCTAAGGACCTGAGCGCCGCTCCCCGGGCCAGCGCTGTAGGAGGTGAAGGGTGGACGAAGGCTCCTTCGGTAATAGCCGGAACACCCCCAGCAGGACTTCTGGACACTTCTCTGGCGGAAGGGATCCCTGCAAGATGCCGCAGTGGCCCGGGCCGCAGCCCCCCACCGCCCGAGGGGCGTCCCTGGGGAGGCCCGGCTCACAAAGCTCCGCGTGACGCTCTCTGGTGTCCGGCCCCGCCCACGCGTCACCACCCCCGAGCCGGGCTGAGCTTCTGCCCACTCTGACCTTCCAAAGGCCTACGGGTGGCCAGCGGTCCGCGCCGAGCCCGAGAGCCCACGGAGAGCCCGCGGCGGCAGGCCCAAGGAACCCTCCACCCCCAGCCCGGCCCAGGCCATGTCGGGCCGCGCCTGCGCACTCTGTACCGGCCGCCCAGGGGCCGCGCAGGGGAACCGCAGAGACGCGGCGATGGCAGCCTCCTCCCGCCAGGGGGAGCCCTGGGTCGGCCACTGAGGACCTGGAGAACAGGTGGACTGGAACCTGGGACCTTACCTGACCTGCCATCCAAAGTGTTAGATCTGGGCCGCAGGAAGAAAAACAAAAACAAAAACAAAATCTGGGGCTGGAGAGATGGCTCAGCAGTGAGGAAGAGGTCATTATTTATTTGTGTCTATGATATGTAAAGAACACACCTCAATAAATTATAAAAGCAACAATTAAAAGTGGATAAATCACTTGAGTAGGTATTTCTTCAGACAAGATATACAGACGACCAGAAAGCACCTGAAAATAAAATTGAGTCTTCACGCTAACTCAGATCAGAATAAGGTGTGGCTTTTGTCTCATTAGAATGGCTGTGATCAAAACGTAAGTGGTAGTAAGTTTGGCAAGATGGTTTTACAGCCCTCCTGAATGATTGGTGGAAATGTTAAGTAACCAAAAACAGTCCAGCTAGGCTAGTTGGAATTGTGCAGACAAGAATTCATTTATCTTGAATATTTTAATAATACAATACAATAAATACAGTACAAATAATTGAGTCGTTACTATAACATAACGACTTGATACCACCTGTAGTCACTTGGGTAGAGTCTCAATGAGGGACAGTCTGTGTTAGGTTGGATGTGGATGTGTGGGGTGTCTTGAGTTAATTGCTGTGGGATAACCCAGCCCACCGTGGGCAGCACCATTTCCTATGCAGGGAGTCCTGAAAGAGTGGAGAAATTGCACTGGACACAGGCAAGCAGCCAAGTGAGCATGGACTCATTGGCTACTCTCTGCTCTTGCCTGTAGATGTGATATTTCTAGCTATTTCAAGTTCCCACTTGATTTCCTCATAACACTGGGCTCTGATCTAGAATTGTGAGCTGAATTAAACCTCTTTCCCCCATAAGTTGCTTTTTATTGAAATATTTTCTCACAGCAACCAATGAAACCCCTGTCTTATTTATATGAATCAGACAGGATTTTATAACAGCATTCTGCCTTAATTCTTTGAACTGCTTCCGAATTGTCTGCTCCAAATCACTTTATGATGTTATATCCACACTGCACATTGTGTGTATGTGTTTTATGCAATAAACCCTTCCATTTCTTTATGCAATAAAATTAAATCACTTGACTACCAAACTACTTGCTGCCAACTAATTATAGTTATTTACACAGTCCATTTCTAGGCAATACCTCAAAATGGCTTTACAAAGATTGACAATTTGGAGTGTTTGTGACATGTGACATGTTTCTAGCCATGTTCAAAGTAATGTCCTTATCCTCTAATGGTATCTAGAAGGAGGAAGCAACACACACACACACACACACACACACACACACACACACACACACACACTTCCAGCCATCCTCATCCACAACCTAGCTTCAGCAACAGGAGAGGTAAGAGAGGAGATGCTGGGACCCTACCTCTCTGGGAAGGAAAGTTCCAGCTGCTGGTCATGGAGCCTGCTCTTGGCTGCAACAGTCTGTGGGTAGTTTCCATCTCTGTGGCCTAGCATGAGAGAGGGAGCCGGGGAGAGGGAAGGAGGGAGGGAGAGAAAGACTGCTTTCAGATTTCAAACACTTCTGCTGTTGTTACTGAGTTTTAGATTTTTTTTTTTTATTTAAGGACTGTTTCTTCATTTGCTGCATGCTCTTTGGAAATTTGTAGAGACTGAAATTTAAAAAAAGTACCAGTTTTTTTTTTTTTCTGGGAGTCGACAGAACTCCAAAAGAGAAAAATCCCAGTATCCTAGATTTTAATGGTTTCAATGAAAAGTATGTAGCAAATCTAAAATTGGGGTAAAAGTTTCATCTTAGGCTTTATCCTTTACAGCCTTGATCAACTTGATAGCTCTGGTAAGTATTGCCTTTTCATTTTAAATGTTCAGCTTAATATGTATTACTTGGCTACCCATGAGGGTTCCTACTTTACACAGGTTCCTTCTAAGCTAGCTCCTGCTTTGTGCTTTGTGTTCATATATATACATATATATATGTATATATGTATGTATGGATGTAAAATTCAGGGACTCTTACCATTTAAAACCACTGACTCTCCATTTGAGTTCCTGTCTTATCCTGTCGAAATAAATGTGGGCATTTGTGTTAGAAGTTAGGTCTCTTTAGTGAAATTAGTATGCAGTTCAGCCTAACATCGAGCAGCATATAAGGAGAGCGTGGCATCCCTTGAACTTGAGCCGAGATGGTTAGAGCTCTTCAGTTGAGGCCATAGTTCTGTTAGAAATATGAAATGCCTTGTTGGAGGGGCGTGGCTCCACGAGAAACCATTGGATGGCTGGACATTGCAAGAGATCTTGTGGGCCCACCAAGAATCGCTAGCTGATGCTATATATAAACCAAAGAGCTCCACATGGTACTTGCTCCCTTCCTCTTCCTCTTGCCCTCTAGGACTGAGAAATCAACACACACTGGAGAAATGTACAGCAAGGTATGTGTTTCATCAGCCTTGAGGCCACAAGGGTCATAAACTGAGAGACAGAGTCTTAGAGACTTTTCGCCCCAAGTCAGCCAGAGAGAGACCTTTTGTGGCAAATAAGGCTGGCAGAAAAGACAGGGCAGAGTTCAGAGGCTGCGGTGAGGAACTAGACAGTGAAACATACTCAGACTGAGGAGACTATATCGAAATGAGTCTCAGCTGATGGAGACTAAATTCAAGTTTAGCTGTTAAATTAGACTGGTCTCATAAACCGGCTACAATTTAGCGGTTGAAATAAACTGGCCACGTGAACTGGCAAAGTTAGGCCCAACAGATGCTAACATTTGAAAGGACTGTCTACAGTGACTGCCCTCCACAGACTACCAAAAATGAAGTTATCCTACATGGACCTTCGCTGATAATATTAATATCCTTTTAGGAAACTTAAAATAGTATTGGTTCGTTGTTTTTAGATATTAAGTGTTTATAGGAATTAGGTCTAAGGTTACAGAATATAAATATTTTATAAATGTTTGATATGTACTAATATGTGTTATAAAAAATTTTCTGTTATAGGCATTTGAACATCGGACAAGAAGTTAAGTTGGATATATGTTTAGTCTTTGTTTTGTGGGATACATTTATGTTCTTGATGGCATCTGTATGGCTAAGCTATCATTAGCCATAAGGGTGAAACACTGACTTCCAGGACCCTTCTCACTACAACTGCTGGTTCAGTTAACCGTGCATAACCCTGACATAAATAAAGACACTGTCCAGTGGTCACGTTGCTTTCTCAATACATTGCATCTTATAGGCCAAGTGTCCCTAATCCAGAATGCATGAGAGCAGAAATATCTCAGGCTTCGAATATTTGTACATATATGATGAGGTATTTGGAGGTGACAAAACCCTAAACTTAAAGTTTATGTATATTTCACATATAACTTACACGCATGGGCTGAAGGTAATTTTATGCAGTTTTAGTGAGCTAACGTCTTAACTGTCACCTATCAAATGAAGTCAAGTGAAAAATTTTGACCTTTGCACCATGGCACTGCAAATGTCCCCATCTTGGAACATTTCACTCTCCCAGATTAACAATGACCAACCTGCACAACACTCAGCGCCATGTGGGTGGAGCAGAGATAAGTGTTGAACTGCATAGGACCAAAAAAAATAGTCTAAAGGGTTAGTCCAGTTGCTGGGCTCAGGAAAATATAAGCACAAGCATTGGTTTGTTTTTGTTTTTGTTTTTGTTTCATTAACACCTCACCAAAACCTCTGTCAGTAATACTCAAATTTTGTAAGTGGGAGATGGCTCAGTGGGTAAGAGCCTTTGCTGAACACGCATGAAGACATGAGCCTGACTCCCCAACATTGATGTAAAAGGCCAATCATGGCCACACCACGGCACTGTAACCCCAGATAGGAGGATTGCATGGGCTTGCTGACACTGTCTCACTCCAGGCTTGATGATAGCCTGTCTCAATAATAAGGTGAAGAATGATAAAAACAGGACACTGAGTGTCTACCTTCAGCCTCTGCAATTCACAACCCACCCACTCTTCCACACCAACTAATGATAATAAACTCAGAATTTTCAATATTTAGTTATGAGACTAAAACAAATTTTCCTAAGTTTTATGTTAGTCTTCACAAGCAACCCTAAAGGAGATAGATTTTACTTATTTATTCTCTCTGGAAATCTGACAAAGTTTCCTGATGAGGATTACTAAAAGGAAGATTGTTTAGACTAATTAAATTCAGTATTGTTCATTCTGAGCAAAACGAGCTGATTTGTGAATCAGAACTACAGCAGTTTCTGAGAAATCCAACATGATCTGACAGCATTTATAGAAAAATGAAAGGCAGCCTGGAGCAAACGAACTAGCAGGGATCAGTCAACCAGCACATTGGTTACCATTTAACTAGTCAGTTGCAGCTTAATTAGTTAATTAGTTACAGGGCCTTTTGCAACCCAGCAAGACCAACTTTCTGAAAAACTAAATTTGGACCAACATCATTTTCTGACACCAAATGGGGGTGTCTGGCTGTTTTATTTCATATTCCTGTGGCTGGAAAGATAGCTGTGTTTAAAGAGCACTGGCTGCTCTTGCAGAGGATCTATGGTCAGTTCCCAGGGCCCATGTGGTGGTTCACCACCATCTCTAACTCCGGTTCTAGGTGATCTGATGCCTTCTTCCATGGTTACTCCACACATGAGGTACATATACATATATGCAGGCAAAACACCCATATACTCGAAATAAAATAAATATATCTCTTTTTAATGCCATACTTTTTCATGGACAAACAAGGTGGCTCTCTCTGATAAAAATATGAGAGCCCCAAAAGTTTGTTTAGTGGATTCCAGACCCACAGCAAGTTCCTGCATGAACCAAAATTTCCACCCCTTTCAGACCTGTTATTTTCTCTGCAAGAAAGATTGTACACTCGTCATGGGTGGTTTCCATACATTATCCTTGAACTCCCCCCAAACAGTGTGGAATAAGGTTTGTTGACAGGAAATGTGACCATGGTCTTGTAGTTAGTATGACCTAACTACAAGATTTTAAACCTTGACTGTGTCTTTATGCCAGGAGGTGATGTATTTTCTGAAAATCAGAGAGATCTCAGAAAAGAAAATAATTTTGCCAAGGATAGAGGGGGTTAGCTTTAAAATCATGTATTTAATACTATGGACTGTCAGAGGGACCTGTATTTGAATCTTAGCAGTCTTGCCTACTTCCAGCTTGAACTTAGGCGACCCACTTAACTAACCTCAAAGCTTCAGTTCCAGATTTATAATATTGGGATAGCAGTGATTTCTTCAAAGGCATATGCTCAGGATTAAATAAGGCTCAAAGAAGATAATCTATGCAAAGCTCTTGTCTCTGGATGGAGGAAGCAGATTGCAGAGCAATCTGTGCAAGAGCACAGACCATGGAGCCCAGTACCCACACCGAAATGCAGATCTGCCATTAATCTTTGTGACACTGGGCCAGTTTGCTTCGCCCACCTCCACCTCCATTTTCTCACTGCTGAAACACGGCAATGATGGTGACAAACTGCTTCCTGTCACAGTGTGTGTGAAGTGCTTAACAGAGTCTCCAGCATAGTATATGCACAAAGCTGTTTTTTTTTTTTTAAATCTCTTTGGGGGGCTTGAGAGATGGTTCAGCAGCAGCTCAGAGCACGAGCAGCTCTTGAAGAGAACCTCAGAGTTCAATTCCCAGCACCCATGTGGCAGCTCATGACCATCTGTAATCCTAGTTCCAGGGGATGCCCTCTTCTGGGCTCACAATGCACACATGTGGTGCATGACTATTCCTGCAGGCAAAACACCTATCACAAAAATTAAAAATAATCTCCTGCTAGATAAATGGACAATGTTTGACACCGTGATCACTTCTGCAGGTTAAAATTGATTTCCCCCAATGTTACAATTTTAGACTTCCTGTTTTGTCTTTCTTCGGGAAAATAGATAGATCAGTAAACCCAGAGTGCTGGGTCTTATGGCTACTAGACTAAGGCTACCGTAGTCCCCTGAGCAGGGAGGAAGGGAAGAGGGAAAGGTGTTAGGAAGGTGTTTTTGATCTATGTGACAAAGCGACCATGTGATACCTGGTATTTCCTGAAACAGGATGGAACGGTTGTGCATATGAGAAAATGACAGAAGAGATCCCATGAAAGTCCTTATGCATGTGATCCTAATTTTTGGCACAGTAACATTAAAACCACCATACTGACAAGGAACTGGAACTCACTGTGTAGCCACATTGCACACAGCAGGAATAGTGATGTCTCCCATGTCCATTTCAACACTCATGCCATTCAAACGCACACCGGGACACAGGGTTTCTACCCCTGTCTTCCAAGGACTGCTTTCCAGGTGCTTAACTCAGATGCTTGAGGAGTAGCATTCAGTAAGTTTGACAGAACCAAAACTAGCAGAAAGAATGCTTGTCTTTACAGGTGACTTCTGAGCTTGGTACAAGGTGCAAATTCTGAATCATGGAACCTAGAAAATTCCTAAGAGGCCCAGCAGAAGAAACTGCTGTTCTGTGTAGATTCCACCAGGACATAAATTCGATAAAATCCTGTAAACTTGCGTACTTGGTACTTCTGTGTGGTTCTGCCTAGTAGACCCACAGCCCTCAGTAGCAATCGCTGTGGTTATATTTAAAACTGCTTTCCGCACTTCAAAAGTCCTCTTCATTCTGATAGAAAATGGAAAACTTTCTAAACCTTACTAAGTATCTCTACTGGTTTCTTTAAAATCATCTTACCGTCATTGTGGAGTACCTAGTCCCACCTCTCTCTACCACACAGACACTTCTCGGTTCCTTTCCCATTCTCCCTTGCATATTTGTTCGCCATGGTGGCATTAGAAACTGCAGTAAATATATATATATATATATATATATATATGTACATATCACACAAACACAAACACACACATATATATGTATGTGCATGTATATATATATATATATATATATATACACACATATATAATTTTTTTTGCCCAAACAGCTTTATATACAAATATTCATTGCAATGAGTCTTTGGTCCAGTACAAAGTTGCTGATTTCTGATGCACCATAAATGCTGAGCCATTGCTGGATCTAGAGTGGTCTTGCAGCTAGGCTGGGTGTCTGGGTCAGGTTCCATACAAGTTCCAGGCTGCTGCACACCTCTCCACCCTTAATGTCAGCCTCCTCAAAGCTCAACAGACTACACCTTTGTGCCTGTAACCTGTAGGCAGCACCTCCTCTCACTCCCCCTCCCCTACCCCCATCATGGAGTATATATTAGGGTGGACTGACAGCGCTGAATCAGGGCCTGGATGGCAGTAGAGCTAGTCAGGCCATGCAGGGCTTCTGCTAGCCACAAAGGACTTGAGAGAGAGCTGTGTGTTACCACAGAGGGCCATGTCACATGAAGTCATGTTAATGTGGGTGGCCTGTGCAGCCGCCACCTGAGGCCATGTCTGGGTCTCTGGTCCTACAGCAGCCAGGGACCATGTTGATATCAGTGACCCAAGTTGCCACCAAGGGCCATGAGGATATCCACCATAGTCTGTGCCGTCGTCTAAGGCCATATTAATGTTCATGGGCTATCTGGGGTGTGTGCTACCACCTGAAGCCATGTTGACGTCTATGGGCTGTGCTGCTGCCGGGGGACATATTGGTGTCTTTGATCTGTGTTGCCCCAGAGGCTGTGCTGATGTCCCTGCTGAAGGTTATGATGGTGCCTGTGGCCTATGCTTTGGCAGACGGCCATGTTGATGTCCATGGCAAATACTGATGTTGGAGACTGTGTGGACGTCTGTGGTCCATACTCTTGCTGACTGTAAAGCCCAAGGGAGCTACTTTTGCAGTGGCATTGATGACTTCAGACCCATAGTGGCTAAAGAAGAACATAGAAGGCTTCAGTGACAACCCCACCCCACCCTCGCCCCTTCAAAAGAAACAGCCTAGACAGGAAACCTTCAAAGAGAATTCTTACAAATTATGATAAGGATGCTGAAATGTAGGTCTCCATAATTGATGGCTTCTAATAAGGGTGAGGAAGGATTCAGCTTCCTTTAAGTGGCTGGCTCCTCGGAGTTTGACCATGCTCCAGTGAGTATATAGGCAACACAAATTGGACTTGGTTTTCTTCTTCTTCTTTTTCTTCTTCTTCTTCTTCTTCTTCTTCTTCTTCTTCTTCTTCTTCTTCTTCTTCTTCTTCTTCTTCTTCTTC
>CAJQZJ010032244.1:770228-837724 GCA_907164525.1 Lophiomys imhausi
TCTTCTTCTTCTTCTTCTTCTTCTTCTTCTTCTTCTTCTTCTTCTTCCTCTTCCTCTTCCTCTTCCTCTCCTCCTCCTCCTCCTCCTCCTCCTCCTCCTCCTCTTCTTCTTCTTCTTCTTCTTCTTCTTTTCTTCTTCTCCTCCTCCTCCCCTCCTCCTTCTTTTCTTCTTCTTCTTCTTCTTTTCTTCTTCTCCTCCTCCTCCTCCCCCCTCCTCCTTCTTTTCTTCTCTTCCGGGGAGGAGTGTCACAAGGGTGGGGACAGACCTGAGAGGACTGGGAAGTGAGTGTGACTGGGGCTCACAATGTGAAATTTCCAAATAACCAGTAAAAATATTATAAATAAATAAATAAATAAATAAATAAATAAAAATAAAAATCATCTTTTTAATTTGGTTTTTGTGAGTCAAGATTTTGATATATGGCCCAGGCTGGCCTCAGACTAACTATGTAGCCCAGGCTGATCTCAAGCTCACTACCCTCCTCCTCGCCTCTGAGGTGCTGGGATAACAACTGGCTATTAAAATAGTCTTTAAAAAATATAAATATTGATTTTTATTTTATGTGTAGGAGTGTTTGCCTGCCTGTATGTCTGTGTACCACAGGCCAGAAGATTGTCCCAGATACCCTGAAACTGGAGTCACAGATGGTTGTGAGCCACCTGTGGGTGTTTAAAATGGAACCCAGGTCCTCTGCAAGAGCAGCCAGTGCTCTTAACTGCTGAACTATCTGTATAGCTCCTATTACAGAATCCACATAGTAAGCAATCTGTACTGATCAAAAGTCTATGATTTTAAAGCATTTCTGCCTCTGTGATCCTTGAAGGATCTCAGCTGGCCCTGTTGACCCTGACCTTTGCAGATTGTTTTAAGGAGGCGGAGGTGGTGTTGTGGGCCCAGCCTTACTCTGGAGATAAGGTCAACATGACCATGACAGAAGAAAGGCAGGCACTCAACGGCAGAATGTCTGTGAATCCAGATCTCAGGGGTCAGAACTGACAGAAATGTTTTCTGTAGACCTGTTAGACAAGTGACTTATCTACTGAAGAGAGCATTCTGACATCACGTTCCGAAAGACATTCCTGTCAGACAGAGAAGGGTCTCAGAATGTAGACTACATGCCTCCCTTCTACCCTCTGACATCTCCTTGTGCTTGGCTCTTCTTAGGAGGCCTCCACCCAGTGGGGTTCAACATGGAGGCCCAGGGGCATGCTGGCATCTGAGATTGCCCAGTCTCCCAGCTTGCTGCCTCTCAAGCCTCTCAGCCCGAAGTCAACAGGGAGGAGAAAACCATTTTTTTTTTTTTTAAAGACAGTTTTGTTCCTGGAAAAGTTAATCTATTGTTGCAGCATGGGTTTTGGCTGGTAAGTTATTTTCTAGCATGCTGGCAGGAATTGTCCTCACTTAACTTTGTTTGTGAAGGTGAGGACTGTGGAAAGACAAGACTGACTGGATCAGAGATTGTGCAACATTGGTGTGCCTACACTTGATTTCTTCTTTTTTTGTTTTTGTTTTTTAGGTTTTTTTAAATATTTATTTATTACTTCAGGTTACATCTCCATCACAGACTTGACATCTTTTAAAAACTACATTTGGACTGGAGAGATAGCTCAGTCCTTAGGAGCACTTGCTGCATTTGAAGAGAACACAGCTCACACCCCTCTGTAATTCCAGATCCAGGGGATCCAATAGCTTCTTCTGACTTCTGAAGGCACCACACACTGGCATGATGTGCAGACATAGGTGCAGGCAAACACTTATACACACAAAACAAGGATAAATCTTCAAAACACAATAAAAATACAGTCAGATTTACTAAGGCCAGGGAAGGGCCTGAGAGTCTGCATTTTGAGGAATCCCTGGGGACTGGTGTATGCTAAGTGGCCTGGAACTCAGAGAACTCAGGTTCGTAGGCGTCTACAAGAACTGGACAAATACAGAATTTTCCCTTTCTTCTGAGAACTACAAGAACCATAAAGATCTCTAGTTGATTTTATTTCTTCCCTTATTACATTTTCTATGGGAGTATCTGAATGGAACTGATTTCTTTCCCTAGACAGAGTCCAGGGATCAGGCGTTAGATAGAGTTCCCCCCACCCCTCATTCTACCTCTCACTTCATCCCCCAGATCACCGGGCAATGGTAAATGCGCTGCCTGTTCTATCTTTATCCTTTGATTTTTACCATCAAATCTTTTAGCCCCTGCCTGCCATCTTTGTAAAATGAATGAATGAATGAATAGATAAATAAATAAATAAATAAATAAATAAATAAATAAATAAATAAATAAATAAATGTTTCACATGATCAGAGTGTCCCAGTTGTGTTGGTTTGTGTGGTTAGTCACATTCTTTTGAAATTAGTCTGCAATTGGATCAGCACTGAAGATAGCTGTGAAATAACAATACACTCAGTAGTCCATTCTACACCAGCAGGTTCAGAGCAGTCCTGTTCCAACATGCCAACACGGAACATGTCCCAGAACGTCCATAGAACAGCACCGAAGATTGCTGTCTCCCTTTTTATTTTGAAATAAAGACTTTCAGAAAATACAATTGATAGTAGGTCGGCATATGCTTCACCCAGCTCTCTTCAAAGAGAATAGCCATGGGACATTCTCAACACCAAGACTTTTACACGGGGCCAATACTATCTTTACTCCCTCACTGTTGAATGACACTTCCCATTTCTCATCTGGATTTTTCTACAAGCCTTCCCTCTCTGAACTCTAAATGAATCCTTTTTCTTTTCTCGTGTGCCAAACATTTGCTAAAGCTCAGTGTGGTCTTGTCAGGCTCCTGCATCAGTGGCTCGCCCTGCTGGAAAAGGAAACATAATTTGATCAGAATGGCTTCTGGATCTTCAGTAAACCTGGCCAACTTCCCATGCTGCCTCATAGTTTTCTGTCTGCTCTGCTCTGGCCACACCCTGCCTGCAGCTGTTCAGAGTAGACTTTGGGATCCAGCTGCTTGCTTCTTAAATCTCTCAAATACCACACATCCCATCGAACTTCGACCTCTCTCCACCAAAATTTCCACACACTCCTCAGCACCCCCACCAGTGTTACCCTTAGCTGGTGCGTCTCCCTCCACCCTCTACCTTCCTCAGTATTTAAGGATAATTACAATGAATCTATCAATGCCTGTATATACTCCCTGGTTCTGTTTATGAGAGTAAGAATCTAGCTGAAATTTTAAGTATGGCTGAGTTTTGAAAAATATTACTTATAATATATTTCCCTTTAAAATAGTTTACCCATGGTGCTGGAGAGAGAGATGGTGGTTAAGGGCACTGGCTGCTCTTGCAGAAGTCCTAACTATGTTCACTTCCCAGCACCAACAAAGCAGCTCCACCCATCTGTATTTCCGGTTTCCAGGGGATCAGACATCCTCCTTTGGCCTCTGTGGGTGCTATATGTGCGTGGTATACAGACTTGCATACAGACAAAACACCAACACACATAAAAATAAATAAATCTTTTAAAAGAATTAATTTACCCAGGAGAAAAACCACTTCATAAGCTCCTTTTAAAGAGGGGTTCTGGGAAAAGATGGTGTATACCGATGATGGCATTTTCTTGGCCTTGGTGGGATGCAGAGCTTCTACATCAGTCATCTGGTCCAGGGTTCGAGGATACTTAAATACAACATGTCTCCAGTCAAGTATATGGCTTGTTTTCTCTAAGCTCTTAAAAACAATATATTCTCAAAAATAAGAATGAATAATCATTTGCCTTGGATAATGTAAGCTGTATGAATTTTTTGTGTGTTTCCAGTTTTCATTCTAATATGAGTTAGATCTTAGCATTATAAACAAGGAAAATATTGAAAAAATTCATAATTCTTTGCTATCAACTAGCGTTCATGGGTCTAACTCTTCAAGGTTATGGCATTTCTTTGAAGAAGACAATGAGTTGGGAATGTTTTTAATGTATCAACAGCATCAGATTCTTTGCTTGTCTCTCCCTTCCTCCCTCCCTCCCTCTCTCCCTCCCCCACACCCCTCCAGTTTGCTAACAATTATTAGCTACTCTTTCAGCTGCTGAGCAGGCTGGATTGAACAACACAGGCAGATCTCCTGTTGTCAGCAGGATGGTCAGACTGAACAGATGGAAGCAGAAAAGCCATTGATTAAGAAAAAGACTTAATTTTTCAAAGTCATGTTCATTAATCACTAAAACTTGTTTTGTTTTTCTGTAATTCCTGAGATGCTCCTGTCTCCTTACTTAAGAAATACTGGTGAGAAGTTATTTCTAATATGCTGCTCATGTGTCCTTTGTAATAAACTGAAAATGTAATCAGTTGGTTCTCGTGTACTATTCAGTACAGTACAATTTGTGTCTGTAATACTTTCATTTCTGAGAGCAAAAGTAAACACCATAATATACTACATATCATCATTAAAGAATACTTTGCAGGTTTTTTCTCTATATACTTCTTTTCTCTAAATTAAATCAATCAATGACTTCCTTCCAAGGTCATTTGTCTCCTGTCGGTTCTTTTTTGTTTGTTTGTTTTTGTTTTCCCTTCCCAACTGCCAGCATTTGGTCTACTTCATTTTTGTACTGAGACTTTAAACAGCAAGAGGGCTGGGCAGAATGAAAGCCTTAGAATTCATTAAGCCATCTAGTCCCTTAATAGTTAATAGCAAAATGTACAGTCAGAAAATTAATAGAATTTTCACTCTATTCCTTCAAATCCTGCTGTGATTTTTATGAGTGCCTTTTTTATTTTGCTCTTGGTTTAAGGTTTCATTTGGAACCATGACTGCTGTACCCCAGCTGTGACAAATGCTTGGATTCTGGTTTGAAACATGTCCAATCCCAGGCGCTTCCCTAGGGAATCATGGGAGATCCCTTTGCCCAGACTTAGAAGCATCAGAATTAGACTCACTAGCCTTTGTTTCAGGCGACTTTACCATGCTCTCAAGTCTACAGATAAGCTAGGTAAATGAAGGACCTGGAGAGACACCTCAGCAGTTAAGAGCCCTGGCTGCTCTTGCAGAGGGAATATGTTCAACTCCCAGCACACACATGGCTGCTCACAACCATCTGTATCTCTGGTTCCAGGGGATCTGATGACCTCTTCTGATCTCCTTGGACACCAGGCACAGGCACCCACATAGTACATACACTCACATGCAAGCAAACAATCATATATATAAAACAAAATTAAGTAAGTGGTAAAAAGAAAAGAAAAGGACTGAATTCTTAGGATCCATGAAGTTCCCTGTGCTTTTATTGATATTGCCATTGTCGTTACTCTCTTAGCTTCAGTCGGAACCTCTGTGTTTGTGCAGCCCTCACTGCGCACAAGGCAGTGAACTCAGATTGCATATAAAAACACCGACCCTGCACTGACTGCGGGCTCTTACCTTCTAAAGGCAGCAGAAGGATATTAGAAGACAGAGAATCAGCCCTAAAAATTAAGCTACCTCCTTCTTAAATGACTTCCTTAAAAAGGAAGGGACAGAGGGTATGGATAATAATAATAATAATAATAATAATAATAATAATAACAACAACAATAATAATGGAGAGCATATTCTAGATGAAATCCTCACAGCCGCTTACTTATGATTCCCTTCCAGAATTGAAGAGTAAGTCACAAGAGGAAAGGGACTCGGGTGGCTGCAGTGCCTGGCCACCACTGACTGAAAAGGCTCTTTCATTCTCCTGGCAGAGGCATCCTAGCAGCTGGGGCCTCACTGCTCTGATGATACCCCTGCTGGCTGGAGGCCTCTTGTGAGAGCCTGGTAGAAACCGGTTTTAACCCCAGTCTCTGGTAATGGGGGAGGCAGTTTAAAAGGTCACACAGGAAGTCAAGAATATCTACTCAGTCTGAACTTCAATTTGGCAATATGTCTTCTGAGACCTAGGATCGTGGCTCCAGGCTGTTGACAGTGATACCAAACCCCAAGGTTACTCAAGAGCCTCACATAAAATGGCTTGTATTGGCTTTGAGCCCAATACATCCACTTTGTATTATCTGTAAATTAGTCATTCGATTGAAGCAGCCATCATCTGAATATTTAAACTCTGAAACATTCCAAAATCATTAACTTTTGAGCACTCACTGCTGCCCCAAAATGGAAATTTCATCCTTGAGTTTTACAAATTAATGATTTCCTATAAACCTGAGAGTTTCTTGCTGAAAGACTACACTTCCCAGCTTCCCTTGCGGATTACGGAAGTCATTTCTGCCCCTGTAAGGGTCCTTGCCAATCTGTTGTAGGCATTTTGGCCATCTGCAAAGATGGATAACAATAGTGCCCCCTTGCTGTGAATAAACTTGGTCCCATCCAAGGTTAGACCAAACCTTACTATCTTTCTGCCTTCATTTTTTCTACAGCAGCTTCTATATAATCTAACACATAGTACCGAAGATCCCGGATGAAATCTGAGCCTAATAGTGGCTCCAGCCCACCCACAGAAAACCTCCCTGGGTCTTATAGGCTCCACAGCCCTGGGTCAAGGAGGGCCTTACAGGGCCACCCATTTCTCTCAAGTAACATTTTCTTTTCACTTCTGTCTCCTTCCTTTGTCTCTCACCTTAGTGTCTCTCCTTGACAGTGTGACCTAGGCAGGAGGCCCCACTGCATTCGACCAGAAAATGCGTGCAACATAGCAGAACTGAGACTATGGACAACGGGGACAAGGTAATCGACTGGACCTAATTCAGGGGTGCCGTGGTTGGGTCTGGAAGCTCACTGGAGCCTTCTTCTGTCTCTCTTAAGGCCCACTTGGTAAGAGGTACTGGAGACTGCACTAAATGCAAGAAAGTCTGGCTGAGAATTCTTATTCCGGGAATTCTCCACTGGCCTACCACTTGATCAGCTGGAAGCCCTCCGAACCTTCCACTGGCCCTGTGGTTCCTTAACTCTGGAACTGTAATGGGAGGGAGGCCCTCTTACTTTTCCAGGCACATTTGGTCGTTTCAAGACTTAGAGAAAGCTCTCTCTAAGCGACAGGATGTTGACCCCTGGTTTTAACCTTAGTCCTGGGTCCTATCATGGCTTCTAAATACTCCATTCCAAATCACACACCCTCAGCATGGCTGCAGGCTAATCTAAAAATGCCATTTGGGAGACCTCATACTGAGCTCATTTGTTCAGCACTCCATCCAAAACTGGCCCCAATATACATTGGACAAATGGCCACTGGTGGCCCAAATTCAGAACTACTGATTGAAACTGCAATTTAATTATCAATTGTATTTATTAATAAGTATAAACTGTAGGATTAGGCTCGGCAGAGCAGCAGGCGGCCTGCCTGGATATCAGCCGATGGGCCTGGCCCGCCTCAACTGGCAACCTGAATTATCCTGGGGAAAGAGCCCTGGACCAAGGGCTGCCTACACCACCTGTAACCTAAACTCTGTTAAGTAAAGGAATGTCACTTAGAGACCCTCTGTTCTGATTCATTCCCTGGATGCTGACTTTAACTGACTTCTTTTTACAAAGCTTCATGTTCCTAATGCAGGAGTCTGATATATATAAACAGCTAATACAGTTACCTTATCCTTCTACAGAACTCTGGAACATGGTCCAGCCAGTCAATTGCATTTGACCTGATGATAATTCTATATTTTACCTTATGTCATACTGATTCATGATAACCTTGATATGTAAGTTTTTTTCCTTGTGTAATTTTGTTTCTTAAAGTTGTATAGCTACTACTTCCTGACTCTGTGCTCTGGATCTTTGCCAACTGTTGAACTTTCTCATGAATCTTTGGATGGAACCTGTTTGGAACCTTCCCCTGTTACCCTTCTGTCAGCTGTGAAGCAAGTCACCAAGACTGATGCCCCAAACCTCTAAAAGCAGTTCAGGTGACCTCTAAAAGGGGACTAATGAGCCGTCCAAATCATCTCTCTTCTTGCCACTCTGGGCATTGTTTTGGGGACTCAGAACTGACTCAGCTAGAGTTCTTGGCCTCAGCAGCTCAGTTCAGCTTAACATCCTGCAGGACGAGCTCAACATCTTGCCGGCTGCCATGCTCCAAGATGAAAAAGGACTAGCTCTGACTGCTGCTAAGGATGGGCTCTTGGCCCCCTCCAGGCAATGCTGCTTCCACACCAGCAAATCCTAACTGGTTTTAAAGGAGCCTAAAGACACAGAGGCCAGACAAAAATTCTTTCTGGTTCCCTTCCAATCTGGCTTCTCTCAATCACTCTTTCTTCTTTATTATCCATATATATATATATATATATATATATATTTCAAGGTTTTGCTCACTGTCTTTTAATGTTTTACTTTCTGAACTTCACCCTATACCCAAACAAAATGTTCCACCCAATGACTTTTACCCTACAAAAGCTCTATGTTTTCCTGATACATGCGCAAAAAGACCTTTGGATGCTATGGAGAAACTCTGGCTAAAAGAGACCTTCATCCCTTTCACCCATGGCCAGATACAGTTCTTTACATTAGTCCTCTACTGTCACCTGTATCCTTCCTATGACACACTGTAGCGGCCTGCTACTTCTGCTAGCTCATTTTGGTGCAACAGTCCTGGCAATAGGACTGGCCGCTGTCACATTGAATCAACTTGATGTCTACTTTCTCACCCTGTGTCTCCCTCCACCAGCCCCCCCCACAAAAGCTCTCATTTCTACAGCCCTCATGACTATTTTTTTCCAAGTCTCTCCAGGAAGGTAAGACTGTTTTTCCCTCTGATCCAAGACCAGAGGACCCCCCTCTTCAATGGACTCAGAGCTACCCTCTCTGACATAGACCCTCATTGGCAGGAAACAAATGTCACACCCTGTGACCTGCAAATTATATGTCCTCTCAGAGTTAGGATTGATAGTTTGTTGCCAAAAGACTACACTTCCCAGCTTCCTTTGCAGACTACAGAAGTCATTTCCACCTCTATGAGGGTCCTGTCCATCTTATTTTGTAGGCATTTTGGCCATCCACACAGGTAGGTTACAAAAGTGACCCTCACAGTGAACATGGTCCTGGCTAAGGTCAGGCCAAGTCCCTCTTGGTTTAAATCATCTAGCAAAACTACTTTCAGGCTGTGGTATATGAAGCTGTATATAAAATATTAATAAAATTCACTTTTAAACTTGGGTCCTATCCCATACAAAAATCCCCAAACCTGTATGGACATGTTTTTCAAACTGTATTTATTGATCAGAGTAAAACAGTAAGGAAAAAAAATCCTGTATGTTTTCAATGTAATGCAGTGAAAATCTTTTGATCCTCAGTTTGATGAATTTATAGATAAAGAGACTCAGCTGGGGGGATATTAAGACTAACAGTAAGCAGGAAAAAAATGACAGAACCAAGAAGAACATCTGCTGGCCTGGCCTGCAGAGGGCAGGATGAGCTCAGGGAAAGAGCAGTGAAGAGAGGACTCCCAACTCCTCAGCCTCCCACTCTAGTCAAGCACTGGGCATTTCCTATTCTTTCATCTCTAACCCCTCTCCCAACCATCAATACCAATTCTAATACCAAATTCTGGTATCTTTGAGGCTTCTTTTGGGGAGACTTATGCCAAATCTCTAAACCTAGCTCTAAGGTAGTGAGAAATTGCAGCATTATTCAGGAGAGACACATGCCAGGCTCACTCCAAGCCTCACAAAGTCATACTTTGCTGGTGTAAGACTGCCTTCCAGGGGCTCTGTATCTTTATTTTCTGAATGATGATTCTGGGACGATGCTTTCAGGGAAAAGTGGACTTGAGAAGGAATTTCCAGGACTCATAGGCTAGCTTTCCATGCTCATAACTTGGGGTCTTGCATTTTCTCTGGAGAGTTTGTTTCCTCAGAAGCACAAAGCTGGCTCTGAATTCAGCGTGCAGCAGCTTAGCTGTGGCATTTTTTGGCCTTTGTATTTCACCACAGATTGCTTACGTCAGACATATGTCCGGCTTCTCTCCAGACTCTGGGCTTCTAGAAGGCCTGAGCTCCCATGTGGGAGATGAGGGGTATGTTTGATGGATGATGTTGTTTCCAAAGCAGGGCCATTTCATCCTGTGCCACCCACCCTCTGTGTTCATTGCATTTTTATGCCCCTGCTTCTAAAGGGGGATGCAATGAAAATGAACTAATAACCCATCTTCCCATTCTGCTGCTCACTCCTTCTGCTTCATTTCATGCATCTGACCTACCTGGATTCTGTGACATGGACCAGGCTCTATATTGTGGGTTTGGTCAGAGATCCTGTCTCAAAAAATAAGGTGGCAAACAACCAAGGAAGGCACCCAGGGCACCCAACATTGACTTTTGACCCTCTCTCATGCACACACACACATGCCTGAATCCACAAGCATGCATACACACGCGCGCACACACACACAGAAACTGAAGCCAACAAACTTTCCTCCCTACCTTATTTCTATGTGTTTCTTGATGGCTTACTCCTTTCTGCCTGTTGACGCGGCCGAGGAAGCATCGCCGAAGGCTCTCACCTCCCTGCCGTCCTGTCGAGGTCAGAGTCTCCCAAGGAACCCGAACAGCTGCGGAAGCTCTTCATCAGAGGGCCGAGCTTCGAAATGACCGACGAGAGTGTGAGGAGCCTTTTTGAGCAATGGGAACACTCACAGACTGTATGGTAATGAGAGAGCCAAACACCAAGAGATCCAGGGGCTTTGGGTTTGTCATGTACGCCACTGTGGAGGAAGTGGATGCCGCCATGGGTGCAAGACCACACGAGGTTGATGGAAGTGTTGGGGCACCGAAGAGAGCGGTGTCAAGAGAAGCTTCTCAGAGACCAGGTGCCCACTTAACTGTGAAAAAAAAATCTTTGTTCGTGGTATTAAAGAAGACACTGAAGAACATCACCTACGAGATTATTCTGAGCAGTTTGGGGAAATTGAAGTGATTGAAATCATAACTGATCGAGGCAGTGGGGAAAAGAGGGTCTTTGCTTTTGATGACCATGACTCTGTGGATAGGACTGTTATTCAGAAATACCATACTGTGAAGTAAGAAAAGCCTTGCCAAAGCAAGAGACGGCTAGTGCTTCATCCAGCCAGAGAGGTCGAAGTGGTCGCGGAGGCGGTTTTGGTGGCAATGACAATTTTGGTCGAGGAGGAAACGTCAGTGGTCGTGGTGTCTTTGGTGGCAGCCGTGGTGGTGGTGGATATGATGGCAGTGGGGTTGGCTATAATGGATCTGGTAATGATGGAAGCAATTTTGGAGGTGGTGGAAGCTACAATGATCTTGGAAAATGCAGCAATCAGTCTTCAAATTTTGGACCAATGAAGGGAGGAAACTTTGGAGGCAGGAGCTCTGGCCCTTATGGTGGTGGAGGCCAGTACTTTTCTAAACCACGAAACCAAGGTGGCTTTGGAGGTTCCAGTAGTAGCAGTAGCCATGACAGTGACAGGAGGTTCTAATTACAGGGATAAGAGTGATTGAACCCAAGTGACCCAATCACTTCCTTCCTTCCATCCCAAGACAATTGAATCTTCAAGGGAGCCTCATAAACAGCTGCTATGAAACAAATCAGGGTAAGATAGGATTTTTCATTATTAATGAGTAACAAACTGTTATATGTTCCCTTGGAGAAGGCATTGCCTTCTGAGGAAAATATGCAAATAATGAAAGTGTTCTTTGCTTGACAAAGTATCCTGCCCTGACATCCCAAATATTTGTTTAGAGAAGTATACTAGTGACTAGGAAATGAGTCTAGGTCTATTTGGAAATCACAAGAAACAACAAAGACAGGGAGACATACCTTTTCCTTTTCCTGCATGTCTGTCTTCCACTGCTGCTCACTCTGCCTCGTGCTCTAGGTTCATGGTCCGTTACAGCAATATGTAAATGGAGGGTGTCTTGAGGTTACTTTCCTTTCTATTCTTGGAGCATATATTTAGTCTGTATTTAAAATTTTATTGACCTTGCTGGGCATGACGGCACACACCTTTAATCCCAGCACATATTGGGGAGGCAGAGGCAGGGAGATTTCTGTGATTTTATGGCCAGTCTGGTCTACCTAGTGAGTTACAGGACAGCCAGAGCTACATAAAGAGACTCTGTCTCAACAAACTAATTCACTGACTCTGGATCCTTTGAAAACTCTAATTTCAGAAGTTTTTTTTTTTTTTTGAAGTTAGGGAGCAAGGCCGGATCCAAGGAGATCCATCTCCTGCTCCTCAGGACCCACAGTCTTGTCTGTTCCTTTCTCAGAGATTTCCTTCTCTGATATTTCCCCACATGGACCCCAAAGATTGTAACATAGGTAAAGTGACAAAGCCAACTCCTCCTTAGCTTGCAACACAGCATGTCTTTCCAAAATAGAATTGTCTGCTCATTTTTTTCTCTTTCTGAAACTGTGCCAGGCAATGGCCAGAGTCCTGAAATCCAAATACATCTTAATGTGTTAACATTGGCTTAGTGAGTCAGAGGGCACCAGGGAAATCAGTTTTATATTCTTTCTTATAGAAAAAAAAAAGTTCAATCTTCTTTCAGTGTTGGCTGCATGAATTGGATTCGCTGTAGGGGTTTTGGGAAAAGGTATTTTTATTATTACATTTGGATACACTGGGGAAGTTGGTCCAGGAATGAGACGACCAACTGTCTGTATTTTGCTGTTAGTGCTTCAGTGCAGCCACACAAAGAAAAGCAATCCCTGGAAGGTGTAGCACTTCCCAGGAGAAGGGAAGTTACAATTAAGGATCTTTTGGTTTTAATACATTAGAAGAATTTTTTGGGGAAAGTTTTCAATGAAATTCTAGATTTTTTCTTTTTTATATGTTTTACAATTTTTTTATTAATTTATTTTTTCAAGTTACATCTCAATCAAAGTCTCTTCCCTCTTCCCCTTCAGGTCCCACCCACCCTCTCTCTTCTCCATCTCCTTCGATGAGGGGAGCCCCCACATATCAACCCACATCAGTCCATCAGTCACATGAGTGCTAAGAGCTTCCTCTTGTACTGGGGCCTGATATGGCAGCCCAGCTAGGGTAAATGTGTTCCACTAACAGGCATCAGGGTCCATGACTTGATGCTGGGTAGAGTTTTTCATAGGACAGTTTATGCTAGGTTCCTGTTTGTTCGGGTCTGTGGATTGTAGGATGGTTGTCCTGTGCTATATGGTTAATATCTACTTATAAGAGAGTATATCTGCATCTTTCTGGGTCTGGGTTAGCTCACTCAGGATGAGCTTTTCTAGCTCCATTCATTTGGTTGCAAATTTTTTCCTTGTTTCTGATAGTTGAGTAATATTCCATTGTGTAAATGTACCACAGTTTTTTTTTTTTTAAATCCATTCTTCAGTTGAAGGGCATCTGGGTTGTTTCCAGTTTCTGGTTATTACAAATATAGCTCCTATGAACATAACTGTGGCTATGTCCTTGTGCTTTGGTGGAGACTCTTTTAAATATATGCCCAGGAGTGGCATGGCTGAATTGAGGTAGAACTGTTCCCAGTTTTCTAAGATAACACCAGATTGATTTCCACAGATGTTGTACAACTTTGCACTCCCACCAGCAATGGAGCAGTGTTCCCCTTTCTCCACAATCTCGCCAGCATGTGCTATCAGTTGAGTTTTTGATCTTAGCCATTCTGGTGGATATGAGATGGAATCTCAGAGTCATTTTTGAGTTGCATTTCCCTAATGACTAAGGATGTTGAGCATTTCTTCAAGTGTTTCTGGGCCATTAGAGATTCCTCTTTTGTGAATTCTCAGTTTAGCTCTGTGTCCCATTTTTTGATTGGATTATTTGGTTTCTTGGTGTTTAATTTCCTGAGTTCTTTATATATTTTGGATATTAGGCCTCTGTCAGATGTGGGGTTGGTGAAGATCTTTTCCCAGTCTGTAGGATGCTGTTTTTTGTCACAACCTCTCAAGGCCAACACAACTGCATCTCTGAGTAGCTGAAAACCAAATAATTTTATTAAAACTTTTTGTCTTTTCTAGGTGAAAGACTCCAGCTTGCTGTAAGATCTTTTTTCTGATGTGTCAAATTTTTCAAGTTTTTATCAACAAAATGATAGCTGAAGCAAAACACTATGATGACTCCAGTTCAAGATTGTTTACTAAGTCCCAACTGTAAAGCCCTCTCAGATAAATTGGCATTCCCTCCAGATCCCAGGGGAGGACATGGGGCACTGTTATCCTTCCTACCACTTAACACTTACCTTCCCCAATGGGGGAAAACAGGAAAAGAGGAAGACATTTTATAAACCCCGAGGATGGGAGAAACGTTAGAGTCAATACCTTCCAGCTCTGGATCTAGGAAATCTCATCTCAGTTGGACGTGTCTGCCTCACTCAACAGTCTTATCCCTTCTGAAAATAAAATAAAATCTGGAGAGCATGCAGCCTGCTCTCCAGATGGACATCTGTCCATTATTTGTTGAATAAAGTTCATCATAGAAAGCACCTGTTATACTGTCTGTCGTTCCCTCCCTAGGTATATAAAACAGATTTCTGTTTTATTCTTTGGTGCAATATTCCACTATAATTGTCCTGTAGGTAGGATCATAATATTTGGTACATTCAAACTTTCATTATAGTCTCTGCCTTGAATTTCCTGCCCCCCCCTTTGTTTGAGAAACCATAAAGCCCTCAGCAAGCATGGCTGTAGCCTGTGGCTGTCACTGAGGGCTTACCGCCTCACTTTACCATTTCATTTTCACTATTTATCAGTCTCCATGTAACCTATATCAGGCCAGATAGACACCGTATCAGGCTGCCTAGCTACAACTCTTCCTGTGCCTTTCAACTTTCTCTCACATTTTGTTCTGTAAGTTTTATAGTTTTAGTTTCTATATTTGGATCTGTGATCCATTTTTAGGGCTTAGTAATGGTGTGAGGCAAGAATCAACACATTTTCCATGAGGGTATTCAATTGCCTCAGAATTGTTTGCTGAAAAGACCATCTTTTCATTGTTGAGTGTGATGGATTCTTCATGGACCATCTACTGAACATCAGTGTAACAGCTCTTTCTTGACTCTCTGTTGTTCAGTTGTTGATGCTTATTCTACACTGTGACCATGACTCCTATAATATTAGAATAAACCTTTATCATTTCATTTATTGTGCTTAATTTGGCATTAATTTTTGCATCAGATCCCTTTCTCTTGCTGTGATAATAAACTACCACGGCCAAAAGCAACTTATAGAAGAGATTATTTTGTCTTACAGTTCCAGGGAGACAGTCCCTAGGTTAGGGAGATATGGCTGGAACAGAAGCTAGCTAGTCACATCTTACCACAGAAGAAGCAGAGAGTGAGTGAACTGGTACTCGGGTGAAGCTACGAAGTCTCAAAGCCCGCCTCCAGTGACATATTTCCTCCAGGAGAGCCCCACCTCCTAAAGGTTCTGTGACCTCCACAAACAGCACCACCTACTGGGGACCAAGTATTAATACACCTGAGCTTATGGGGGACAGTTCTCATTCAAACCATCATGGCTTAATGTTTTCTAGGTCCTTAATGTAGAGATGAATACTACTGATATAAAATCTTAGGAAATGTAAGTGTTTGAAGCTGTAAGTGTATCTTTTAGTGCTGCCTTGCCAATGCATACATTTTGGTATTCTATATTTTTGTTTTAATTTAGGCAAAATTTTTGTGTGAATTCCTTGACCCATGGACTGTTTAGAAAGGGCATCAATATACTCTCAAATGTTTGAGAGGGCTTCCTAAGTTACTTTCTTATTGGTTCCTAAATTTAACTGCCTTGCATTTAGAGAATACACTTTTTATGGTTCCTATCTTTTACAAATGTACCAAGATTTACCTCACAGGCAAGAATAGGGGCTATTTTGGTAAATGTCTTATATGAACTTGATGAGGATATAAATTATACTGATAATTTCTGCTATGTCCTGTCATGAGTACTTTCTATCTTGGAAGGAAGTGAATCTGCCAAGGTTCCTTGGAGACCCCACACATGCCTCTGTGCCAAGGTTTGACCTCCCCCTCCCTGAAACTTGGCAGAATGTTTTGCAATGTCCCAGTGAAGTGTGTGTGTGGGGGGGGTAGGAACACCTAAATTGCTGCATCAGGCCTGGCTCCCCATCTCATCTGGGGACAGGCTGTCATAAGACTGTCGTGAATTATGTTGCCATCACTTGTGTCTCATGTTTATACCTTTGGATGTGTGTGATAACAAGAATCTAGGAAGCCAGCACGGTCAGTCACTCTTTCTATTCCTGTCTGTATAAATAATACTGATTTGAGCCAAAGAGAATATCCTTGTGTCCTTACTAGCCACAGAATGCAGGCCTTGGCTTCCCTGGCTGTGTGTATGCTATACCTGTGCAAGGCTTTGTCTTCCCTAAGAGATGTGCTGAAAGCTCTCTCTCTCTCTCTCTCTCTCTCTCTCTCTCTCTCTCTCTCTCCCTCTCTCTCTCTCTCTCTGGGTTCATCTGACATGTGTGGAGTCTCATTTATTTTCAGACCTTCCCAAGTTACCAGAGACATAGGAACTTCTGAATCCTGGCTGTGGTGGCTTCATTCCTTGGATCTCTCTGAGAAGTTTCTTATGAATTCACTAATAAGGGTCTTGTCTTAACCAGGATGACAAACTCAAGTGAGCTGTGACATAGCCCTTTCCTGTCTGCTGTTGGAAGATCACCACGGTTTCCAGCAATGCCTAACAGAGTTCCTGTTCTGGGACCTCAGATCAAGTCAACTCAGCCATCTTTTGGTGGTGTGTTTTTACAGCTTCCTCCATCCTGCTACAGTCTGATGGAGCTGGAGGAGAGGGAAAATAGCATGGGAACATTTTTAGAAATACCACAGACTCCCTCACTGCTTAGCAGCTTTTATCAAAGAAACTATTCTCAATTTCCACTTTTTATTACTATCCTTGAAATCGTTATTGTGAAATTTTTTATCCAATTTTACATTCTGGAGGAAGGATATTTTGATCTCCCCACCTCATCAATCTGGACATCCCACATTTTCATTATCTTTTATTTCCTTGATCATTAGACTGTACATATTACAATGTCTAAAGCATGTTTTTCTTGAAAGCTTAACTGTTTGGACCCTTGTCTCAAAGTCCAACATGTTCACTCTAGTATCTTAAAGAATACCCCATGGTGGGCTAGATGTAGCTCAGTTATAGACAAATTACCTACAAATGTGAGGCTCCATATTGAGTCTCTGGCACTACAAAAATAAATGAATAAACAGACTCCATGGAGAAAAATATTTCACAGGGCAAAGGAAAACATGGTTAAGTTGTTTGAAAAAGCTGAAGTTAGCTTCCTCACTGCAAGTGTTATCAGAACTTTGAGAGGCTTATATGTAATCAAAGAGTTTGGAAAAGAAAATCTAACACAGTTTACCATGGACCTGTCCAGCACAGGAACACCCCTGGGAAATGGCACACTAATGAAGCCTATGAGGCAGCAGCTCTCTGTTGCCCTCTTGTGGTAAATTGCTTCACTTCGGTCCTGTGCAGGACCAGTTTAAAAGCTGTTAACAGGTCTGGTGGGGTGTTTACCGTCTGATTGTTTCTTGTATGCTCAAATGGTTTTTATGGCCTCATAATGGCACTCAAGGATCCCCAAGAAGGAAAACGTCAGGAAACTGCTTCTTTAGAAAGTCCTTCTTGGCTGGATAGTTTCCTGGAAGTCTTACTAGTTATAGCCAAAGAAGCAGGTGTCTGTACTTCATCTTAAAGACAGTCACGTTCCACTGCATGCAGGGCCAGGATGAACGGGGTTCAAACGACACTTGAGGGTGAGTGGAGTTGCCCTTTGCTCTCTTTGATACCACCTGCTCACAACCCAGCTGTGCTCGGCCATGGGGAAAGATAGCAGAGATAACCGAGAAATAACTAAGAGTATGTTGTTGGAGCAAGAAAAATATCCCCTGGCTTCGACTTAAGCCCTCATACAATCAGGCACCAAACTTCTGTTGCAATATATCAGCGTTTTTAATCAGTGACAGCTGAACCAGTTGGAAACCAGCTGAGGTTGACTCTGACAGACTGGAACACAGAGATATGCAAGTAGGCAAAAGGGTGGGTGTTGGAAATGGTGTGAGGGCTGGAGGAGGACAGGCCAAATAGACAGTAGACAGCTGGTATATGCTAATTAACACTATAGTTGTGGAATACGAAAAACAATTACTAGTGATTATTTTCAGATATAAGACTTAGGAAGAGGATCCAAGATGGCACCGACCATAAAGCAGTGCATCTGAGTAGTAGGTGAATGAGATTACTCACTGTGGAGTGAATGTGAGGTCCCCTAGCCGACTGGGAAACACAGACGGTGTCTGAATTCCCACAGCGAACACTGAGACTGGTCACCAGGTAAAACAGCTCACACAGTTCCCGGGAACACCCACCTGAGATCAGCCAGCTGGTCACCATCACCAGAGCAGATCTAGCCCAAGAGCAGATCCAGGCAACGGCTCCAGCCACAGATCAGCAATTCCACCTGTCTGCCTGATATCCAGACTGTACACCCAATAGGGAAAGACAGCTAGACCACAAGAGCAAAGGTGAGTTTTTTTTTCTGGAGTTTCCAACATGGCGGCACAGTGTGCATTGTAGTTGGGAGGCAGAGACCTAACCCAGCCACAGCAAAGCAATTAGGAGCCAAGACTGATTGCAAACAGAGCCCGCGACTGTGTGTTCGCCAAAATACTGGGGCAGGTCACTCACCCTAGCACCCAAGCATTTGAGGCAGTCAGCAACAGGCACACTGAGGCTGGCACCCGTCTTGGGTGGAGCTCCCTGCCTGCACAGTCAGCCTAGCTGCTAAACCAGAATGACTGGGACAGTGAGGGGAGAACACAGGCCCAATCACAGCTCTCTACCTGCCTTTCTGAGGAGACCTGCCAGCTCTCAGGTCCTCAGAGGATAGCCCCCCTCCCCACTCCAATCCCCTGTATATTGGTACAATTGGGTCACAACCAGTTGAGGAGAGCAGCAGCCACTCTCCTCTCTGAGAGCCAGTCTATTACAGGAACCTGCCCACCATCTGGAGGCAGACACCAGGATCTCAGGAGCAGCCAACCCCCTGGCCAGGGAGTTTTCCTGAGCACCAAGGTCAACTGACAAAAGAAACAGACAACACCAGGGTCAATCAGATGACAAAAGGTCAGCCCAAGATCATGGTAAAAAAAAAAAAAAAACAAAAACAAAAAACAAAACAATAGGATGTCTCCAGATCCTAGCAAATAATGCTACAGGCAACTCTGGACATCCTAACATGATTGAAACAAAGGAAAATGACCTTAATCCTATGCTTATATTAATAATAGAAGGCCTAAGGGGGGGGAATCAAATACCTTAGAGAGCAACAAGAAAATACTGCAAAGGAGGTGATGGAAATGAATAAAGTGCTTAAAGGAATGGAAGACCTGAAAAGGGAGGTTGAAGCAATGAAAAATATCCAATCCCAGACATCCATAGAACTGGAAAACCTTAAGAAAAGAATAGGAACTACAGACACTAGCATCACCAACAGAATACAAGAGATGGAAGAAAGAATTTCAGGCTCAGAGGATAAAATTGAAGAAATTGATAACATCTGTCAAAGAAAATGTCAAATCTAAAAAAGTCCTGACACAAAACCTTCAAGAAACTAAGGACACAATGAAAAGACGAAATCTCAAAATAATAGGAATAGAAGAAAGAGAAGAGTCCCCAGCTCCATGGACCAGAAAATATCTTCAACAAAATCATTGAAGAGAATTTCCCAAATCTAAAAAAAAGAGATGCCTATAACTGTATAAGAAGCTTACAGAACTCCAAATAGATTAGACCAGAAAAGAAAATCTTCCCACCACATAATAACCAAAACACTAAATGTACAGAACAAAGAAAGAATATTAAAAGCTTCTAGGGAAAAGGGTCAAGTAACATATAATGGTAAACCTATCAGAATCACACCTGACTTTTCTTCAGAGATGCTAAAAGCCAGAAGGGCCTGAACAGATGTCTTGCAGACCCTAAAAAAACCACCAGTGCCAGGCCAGACTACTATTCACTGCAAAATTGTCAATCAACATAGATGGAGAAAACAAGATATTCCATGACAAAGCTAAATTCAAACAATATCGATTCACAAATCCAGCTCTACAGAAGATGTTGGGAGGAAAACTCCAACCCAAAGAGGTAAACTACACACAAGAAAGCACAGGAAGCAAATAGCATGCCTGCAGCAAAACCAAAAGAAGAGAAGCTCACTCACACACTATTTCCACCAACATCAAGATGGCAGGAAGTAACAATCACTGGTCATTAATATCTCTCAACATCAATGGACTCAATTCCCCAATGAAAAGGCACAGGGTAGCAGTATGAATGCGAAAACAGAATCCCACATTCTGCTGCTTACAAGAAACACACCTCAGCAAATAAAGATAAGCATTATCTCCAAGTAAAGTGCTGGAAAAAGGTATACCAAGCAAATGGACCCAAGAAAAAAGCTGAAGAATCAATTCTAGTATGGAACAAATTGGACTTTCAATCAACATTAATCAAAAGAGATGAGGAAGGACACTACATACTCATCAAGGGAAAAATCCACCAAGATGAAATCTCAATACTGAACATCTATGCCCCAAATGTAAGACTACCCACATTCATTAAAGAAACACTACTGAAGCTCAAATCCCACATTGAACCTCACACATTAAGAGTGGGAGACTTCAACACACTGCTCTCACCACTGGACAGATCAATGATGCAGAAACCAAACAGAGAAATAATGAACCTCACAGATGTCATGAATCAAATGGACCATATTGATATCTACAGAACATTTAACCCCAAAACAAAAGAATACATTTTCTTCTTGGCACCTCACAGAACCTTCTCGAAAATCGACCATATAGTTGGTCACAAAGCAAGCTTCAGCAGATACAGGAAAATTGAAATTACCCCTTGTAACTTATCAGACCATCATAGAATAAAACTAGACTTCAACAATAAAAAAAAAACAACAGAGAGCCTGCAAAAACATGGAAACTGAACAGCTCTCTCCTCAATGACCTCTGGGTCAGGGAAGAAATAAAAAAAGAAATTAAAATCTTCTTAGAACTCAATGAAAATGAAGGCACAACAAACCCAAACTTATGGGACACATTGAAAGCAGTGCTAAGAGGAAAGTTTATAGCACTAAGTGCCTTCAAAAAGAAACTGGAGAGTTCCCATACTAGCCACCTAAAAGCACCTGAAAGAGCTAGAACAAAAAGAAGCAAACACTCCCAAGAGGAGCAAATGAGAGGAAATTATCAAACTCGGGGCTGAAATCAACAACTTAGAAACAAAAAGAACAATACAAAGAATCGACAAAACCAAGAGTTGGTTCTTTGAGAAAATCAACAAAATAGACAAGCCCTTAGCTAAACTAACTAAAAGGCAGAGGGAAAATACCCAAATCAACAAAATCAGAAATGAAAAGGGGGAAATAACAACAGACATTGAGGAAATCCGAAGAATCATTAGGTCCTACTTCAAAAACTTGTACTCCACAAAATTGAAAAAATCTAAATGAAATGGATGATTTTCTTGGTAGATTCCACCTACCAAGTTTAAATCAAGAACAGGTAAACAAATTAAACAGTCCTATAATCTTTACGGAAATAGAAGAAGTCATTAGAAATCTTCCAACCAAAGAAAGCCCAGGGCCAGATGGTTTCAGCACAGAATTCTACCAGACATTCAAAGAAGAGCTAACACCAATATTCTTCAAACTCTTCCACAACATAGAAACAGAAGGAATACTGCCAAACACATTCTATGAGGCCAAAGTCACCCTGATACCTAAACCTCACAAAGACCCAATGGAGAAAGAAAATTTCAGACCAATTTCCCTTATGAACATGGATGCAAAGATACTTAATAAAATACTTGCAAACCGGATCCAAGATCACATCAAAAGTATCATACACCATGATCAAGTAGGCTTCATCCCAGGGATGCAGGGGTGGTTCAACATTAGAAAATCCATCAATGTAATCCACCACATAAACAAATTGAAAGAAAAGAACCACATGATCATCTCATTGGATGCTGAAAAAGCTTTTGACAAAATACAGCACCCTTCATGTTAAAAGTGTTAGCGAGATCAGGCATACAAGGACCATATTTAAACATAATAAAGGCAATTTACATCAAGCCAATCACCAACATCAAACTAAATGGAGAGAAACTTAAAGCATTTCCTCTAAAATCAGGGACAAGGCAAGGCTGCCCACTCTCCATATCTCTTCAACATAGTACTTGAAGGTTTAGCTAGAGCAATAAGACAACTAAAGGAGATCAAGGAGATACAAATCGGAAAGGAAGAAGTCAAAGTATCCCTATTTGCAGATGATATGATAGTATACATAAGTGACCCCAAAAATTCCACCAGAGAACTCCTACAGCTGATAAATTCCTTCATCAAGGTGGCTGGATAAAAAAAATCAATTCAAAAAAGTCAGTAGCCCTTCTTTACACAAAAGATAAATGGGCTGAGAAAGAAATAAAAGAATCAACACCCTTCACAATAGCCACAAATAATATAAAATACCTGGGGGTAACTCGAACCAAGCAAGTGAAAGACCTGTATGATAAGAACTTCAAGTCCCTGAAGAAAGAAATTGAAGAAGATATCAGAAGATGGAAAGATCTCCCTTGTTCATGGATAGGTAGGATCAACATAATAAAAATGGCCAACTTACCAAAAGCAATATACAGATTCAATGTGATTCCTATCCAAATACCAACTTAATTCTTCACAGATCTGGAAAAAACAATTCTCAACTTCATATGGAATAACAAAAGACCCAGAATAGCTAAATCAATCATGTACAATAACAGAACATCTGGAGGTATCACCATCCCGGATTTGTAGCTGTACTACAGGGCAATAGTAATAAAAACAGCATGGAACTGGTAGAGAAACAGGGGCAATAGTAATAAAAACAGCATGGTACTGGTATAGAAACAGACCAGTTGACCAATGGAATCAAATCGAAGACCCAGAAATAAGCCCACACACCTACAGTCACTTAATTTTTGACAAAGAAGCCAAAAACATACAATGGAAAAAGGAAAGCATCTTCAATAAATGGTGCTGGTCTAACTGGATGTCAACATGTGGAAGAATGCAAATAGATCCATACTTATCACCCTGAACAAAACTTAAGTCTAAGTGGATCAAGGACTTCAACATAAATCCTGACACACTAACATTAATAGAAGAGAAAGTGGGGAAAAACCTTGAAATCATTGGCACTCGTAGCAACTTCCTGAATAGAACACCAATAGCTCAGGCACTAAAACAAACAATGAATAAATGGGACCTTATAAAATTGAAAAGCTTCTGTAAGGCAAAGGACCTTAGAGGCAAATGTCCTTAGAACAAAACGGCAGCCTACAGACTGGGAAAGGATCTTCACCAACCCAACATCCGACAGAGAGTTCATATCCAAAATATATAAAGAACTGAAGAAATTAAACACTAAAAAATCAAATAACCCCATCAATAAATGGGGTACAGAGCTAAACCGAGAATTCACAGAAGAGGAATCTCTAAAGGCCTAGAGACATTTGAGGAAATGTTCAACATCTTTGGTCATCAGGGAAATGCAACTGAAAACAATTCTGAGATTCCATCTCACACCTGTCAGAATGGCTAAGATAAAAAACTCAAATGATAGCACATGCTGGCAAGGATGTAGAGAAAGAGGAACACTCCCCCATTGCTGGTGGGACTGCAAACTTGTGCAACCACTTTGGAAATCAATCTGGAGATATCTTAGAAAATTGGGAATAAATCTACCTCAAGACCCAGCCATACCCCTCTTGGGCATATATCCAAAAGATTCTAAATGAAGCCACAAGGACATTGCCTCAACAATGTTCATAGAAGCTTTATTTGTAATAGGAGAAACTGGAAGCAACCCAGATGTCCTTCAACTGAAGAATGGATAAAAAAAACTGTGGTACATTTACACAATGGAATACTACACAGCTATCAGAAATGAGGAAATCATGCAATTCGAAACCCAATAGATGGAACTAGAAAAGCTCATCCTAAGTGAGCTGATGCAGTCCCAGAAAGATAAACATGGTATGCATTCCCTTATAAATGGATATTAACCATACATCACAGGATAATTATCCTACAACCCACACACCCAAATAGATAGGAACCTAGCACATCTATCCTAGGAAAAATTTTACCCACCAGTGAGTCATGGAATCTGCTGCAGGTTAATGGAACACCATACCCTAGATGGTGTGCCATATCAAGCCCCAGTACAAGTGGAAGCTCTTGGCCCTCACATGATGGAAGATCTGAGGGAGTATGATATGTGAGGGCCCACGTCATCTGAGTAGAAGGAAAGTACCAAGAAGAGGAACACAGAGGGGGGGAGAGAGGGAGAGAGGTGAGGAGGGAAGGAAAGAGGAAGGAAGGGGCCAGGAGGGGAGGAGGGAGGAAACTATGTTCTAGAAGTAACTTGAGAAAACAAAAGAATACTTTTTAAGAAAAGAGTTATTAAGCTTAAAAAATATAATAAAAATACAATATAAAAATGTCAAACTATAATTTACCAAAGGTATACTTGCCTTATTGGCATGTAAGGAAAATGGCCTTAATTTCAGATTAGGATGTTAGACTGCAGGTGGCCACATAGATTACACAAACTTGATAGTAGCTATAAAGTTTGTTTGTTTGTGTAGATGTATAGATATTTTCATGGTTTGGCATTAAAAAGCAGGTAACAGGTTTAAAATACTGTAAATAAATTAAAGGTTACTGCTGTTCAACCTGGTTTTCTAAGCCTCCAAGAGTTGAAAAACTTGGAGCTAAGGTAAAATACATGAAATGCGTGGTGTTAGCCCATGCCTTTAACTCCAGCAGAGACAGGAGGATCACTATAGATTTAGTTGTCTTATAAATTCTAGAGTTACAAGGAACGGGGTGGTGATGGTGCACAACCTTAATGCCATCATTTGAGAAGGATACACCCTTAATCCCTACATACTAGAGACAGTAACTGCAGATCTCAGAGCTCAAGTTCAGGCTGACACAAAACAAGCTCTAAATAGAGCAAAACTTAGATCTGGGGGTGGTGGAGCACATCTTTAATCCCATCAGTTGGGAACCACATGTCTTTGATACCAATACGTAGACTGCAGTGACAGGCACATAGGATTTGGAAGGATTTAAGTTTAAAAGCTACTTACAAAAGACATGCTGAAATTCAAACAAATTGTCCTTTGAGATCTCAAAATATATACAATAAAGGTTTGTTTAGCTCCAAAATATCAAAATAATTTCTTCTTTATTCTGAATTGAAAGATAACACTTTATATATTGTCAAAAAAACAAATTTGCTCCAGGAAAAATATTACCTGACCCCCTTCTCAAAAAAGGTAGTGTCCCAGGGTTAGGATTAGGGCAGGGCTCTGTTCTTATCTTTCCAGGAGATTTAAAGCATCCATCCAAGGAATCCAGGGACAACTGGACAATGGAAACCTCAGAAGAAAACAGATAAGACACCAAAGAAGACAAGTAGCCCAGACGATCCAGCCTTGCAGAATTCCTTAATAGCTGTTTCCTCAAAAGTCTACAACCACAACAACTCAAAATCGCTAAGATTGTTCAGCTCCACAGACTGCTCCAGCCAGAACATCAGTAAAGCCCTGAAGTTCAGCTTCTGTCTACAAACTTCTTAGGACATTTAAATAGCTGAGCACAAAAGGACTTAACATCAAATGATTCTATTAACATTTTTTAACCATTTTCCCATTGTTATTGGGGCCCCAAACGGATTTACTATGTCCCAAACCATCAGGAAGTCATTTTAAGAGAATGATGTCCCATCCCCAGAAGGTGGGGAGGGTGTTTTTCCCCACTTTGGTCATTTTATGGATAATAGAAAATCTTGTTATTTAGGGGAAGACATTACAAGCTGTTAAATGGTCTTGTTAAATAGGTTTTGTAGGTTAGACTCAGGGATTTCTGTCTTTTTCGTCTCTGTATCCTTCTTTCTCTCCTACATAGGAGTGAACAGACTTGAGAAAAAATGGGACATAGACATAGTATAGGAAAGATCAAGAAAAAAGGACAGATTATTGAATATGCCCTTATACCTTTGTATATTGATACAAAATTGATATTATATTTGGCTAAAGTGGTATTGACCATTGTATATTAATGTAAAATTAAGATTGTATTGGGCTACATCAGTATTGATCTTTGTATATTGATACAAAATTAAGATTATATTTGGCCACAATGGTATTGACCCTTGTATTTTGATGCAAAATTAAAATTGTATTGGGCTACATAGGTATGGATCTTTGTATACTGATACAAAATTAAGATTATATTTGGCCACATTGTTATTGATCTTTGTATATTGATACAAAATTAAGAGTAACGCTTTTTAAAGGTATTATACTTAGTAATGCTTAAAAATGAAATGTGAAGTTTCGGCCTTTTGCTACTAACTGTCATAAACGGGTTAGGATAATTAAAACATGCATACTAATAGTCATTCAAGCTTGTCATTTTGTTAGGTATTGTGACAGTCTATCATAGTTATTTTCTAGGCTAATCAGAAATCAAGTTGTTAAGAGACAAGCAACATTTGCTTATCTAAATATAAGAGATAGATAGGGCGTCTTAAAAAACCTCAAGAGATCTACAGAATATGGCATTCAAAGATGTTTTCTTAACTTTAGATCTTTTTATATCGAGACATGTCAGCTCCTGACAGCACCCCCTATTCTACTCCAAGTAATATGAGCATCGAAGAATCTCCAATGGGAGATGGTTGAATTAGTGGCAAGCCTATCTCTAGACAAGAAAAACCCCTTGCTTCAACTGTAGACAAAATGCTGTCCAAAAAGGACAAAACTTGGAAGCAGGTAAGTCGACAGCCTAGCTCTGCCAAGTCAGGGTAGGTAAGTCCTTCATAACCCCTGCTCTACAATCAATGTCTGTCAGAGAAACGGGGCCAAACGACTGAAGATCGATGCTGTAATGTATGGAGAGAAAATAGGAACTGTCCAGGCAGCCACTGGTATGTCATTTCTTAGTTTTGGAAGCTGTGGACCCTGCACTTCCTATATAATCAGATATATTTATCCCTCTCAGGTCTCTGAGGTGGTTGAAGAATAGATAGCTAGAGTCTCATAGTTAAATTTTGAGTTGTTTAGGAATCAAGAGGGTGTTCTGGATCTAAGATGTTTTTAAAATTGTGATGCATGTTGCTATGAAAGCTGAGTTAGATATAGAACTTAAAATCATGGAGATGGTTAGATAGTAGAATGTTTATATATTTAGTAGGAAGTAGTCTAGGAGCGATGTCTGTGGTCAGACATCATTTGGTCAGAGATTCATTTCTGTGAGGCAGAGCACTCAGAAAAAAATCTGCCTCCTCCTCCCAACTCACTCTCAACTGCATTTGGCTGTTCTCTAGGAAGGGAAGTCAGGTGCCAAATACATATGGACTGGACATTGGGAATGTATGCTAAGCCATATAACTCTCATAATTGTGGCCTATTTATTTGTGTTCTTTTGTATTATATTTATTGTTATAAGAGAAAGAACCATTTGTTGAACTAAAGGGGGAGCTGTTGGGGGGAAAAAGATATACCTTAAACTTAAAAAAGGGAAGAGGATGGGGGGTTGAGGGGGAAGAGGGTGGGAGGGTGAGACTGGAGGGGGGAGTAGGGAGGGGATTGTGATAGAGATGTAACTTGAAGAAATAAAAACTAAATTATAAAATAAAAACAAAACTAGAAAAAAAGACTTAGGAATATAATTGTTTTAAACACTTTAACAGGATCTCACAATCAGTAACAACTTTTTAACATGTTTGGTTGGAAGCTGTTTATGAATAGATTCTTATAGATTTTGTAACATAACTAAGGAAGGCATGGCTTTAGTATTTGCAATGGCATGGGATGATGACAGTTTCTTTACAAAGTTGACTACTGAGGTCCATAGGCTTTCAATTCCTTTTAAATATCCTCTCCATATAATACTACAAATCTGAAGATATGTAAAAGTAAATGATAGCTGTGTATCCTGGCATACATCTGTGTTCCCAGTTACTTAGGCAGTAGGGATGGGACATTTGCAAGTGGGAAGTCAAGCTGGGCAAGTTATTGAGACCTTCAAAATAAAAATGAAACTAGACCTGTAACTCCTGCATGCAGGAGACTCTGGATTCATTCACAGTTTCAAAATGTTTGAGAATATTCTCAATGAAATTTCAAAAATGGTGTCATAAGCCAGGCAGAGCAGCACAAGCTTACAGGCCTGACTGACTCCTCAGGAGGCTGTAGAATGTGGATCGCATTTGAGGGCAGGAGTGGCTTATTTCTTACTATGCTTCTCTGTTTTACAGAGGAAGCTCATCTCTGACTGACTTGAAGAAGGTATAGATAGGATTTAAATGAACTTCTGCCAGATATTCTCAGATAGAGGTATTCCAAGAGCTAGTACTGAAAACTGGTACCCTTGAAATTTGGAGATTTCCTGGATGCTGAAGAAAGTATGAGAATCAGAAATGCAAGTGTGCGTGTGTATTCTTAGGGTCAAAGACTCTCAAGTGAGAGTGGCCAATATTTCTTTATTCTTCTTCCTAGAGTAAGAGTCAACATGGAGAGAGTAGAAGGAATAATATCCCTGTGATCACCGCTTTAATGAGGATATACTGCTCAAGTATTTTTAGTTTTTCTGAAGCTTCCATTCTAATTCTGCAAGCTTAATACTGCCCTTCCTATAGAACAGCCAAATGCAGTTGAGAGTGAGTTGGGAGGAGGAGGCTGATTTTTTTTCTGAGTGCTCTGCCCCACTGAAATGAATCTCTGACCACAGACCTTGCTCCTGGACTACTTCCTACTAAATATATAAAGAAACCAGAGTCATGATTTTAAAGCAACTAAGTTTACTGATGATTTTCTTAATATTCTTTCAATAACTAAAAATAACTTGATGTGTGATCAAAGTCATGGAATTCTGAATATTTTAGGGTAACATGGATATGACTGTAAGATTGATAATATAATTTGATCCTCAGTAGTAAATTTCATTACTTAAATTTAAACTCCAAATAAGTATCTTTTCTATATATTAGAGGAATGATGTCTGTCTGTGTACAGCATAGTACAAGCAGCCCACAGGGGAGCTATTGGTTTAATTCATGTGTAGCCAACAGGCATCTTCCTTGAGAAAGAACTGTTTTGTAAAGGCCTCTTGGCATGAGCTGATCTGAGGTTTAGTGTGCAGCATTTCACAGATTTATTTCCTGCTGGTAGAGTATAAAAGCAGATGTCTCTTTGGATGATAACCCCCATTTTGTTCCCTACGTTTTTAAGAATGCCGTTTTCCAATTTCAAATGATTATGCCATAAAATTCTGTAGGTGGAATGGAGGTCACCTGGTGCTCACAGATAAGCACTGGAGGAACTTGGAATGTTAAGCACACAGGGTTGTTCCTTCAAGGGAAGGAATGAAATACCTGTTATCTACCCAGAAGGCTGGGAGTGGATGTGCTCTCCAGACTGGTGAACTTTGTGCTATCTGCATGGCCATGGACCACAGTGGACCCTCCCCCAGACCCTTATCAAAGGCTTGTTTTTCTCAGTCACTCTCTAGAATCCATCTTTACAAAGAGTTTCTATGTAGTCACATCCAGTCTTTAGTTAGCTTACTTTGTTCCTCAAGGAGATTTTTGAGTGCTTTACTGTGCACATAGGATTGAGTTAATTATTACCAGGAAAGTTTTCACCAAATGGTGCTGTGCTTAAATATGCCAGAAATAAACTAAGGTCAGTCAGATTCTCGAAGTTTGAGAAACATCGGCTACTGGGCCGTGATGAACTGAGCTGCCTTCTTGCCTCCAACTGATCATCTCTCTGAAGTCCCCTGAAGGTCACAAATACTCTGGCAAAATGTAACCAAGGCTTCTCAAGAACATCAAAACATTGAAAATAAAAGATACCCCCCATCTAGAGACTTGAGGTATGGCTCAGTGGTTGAGAGCATTGGCTGTTCTTGCAGAGGACCTATGTTTGGTTGCCCCTACATGGTAGCCTGTAACCATCTGTAACTCCCGTTCCAAGGGACTTGATGTCCTCCTTAGGCTTCTGCACACATGGTGTGTGTGTTGTGTGTGTGTGTGTGTGTGTGTGTTTTCTGGCATCCAAGTGCCCTGTTGCAGAAGGGTTTTTTAAAAAATTCCTGCCCACTCAGTTACACAGAGCTGACTGCTTTAGTCACCTTGTATCCCTTTATTCTTGATTTCTCACTGATAAATGTAACATTTTCATCATGTTTAATAATAAGCACATCCATGCAGTCACTTAAAAAACAGCAAGAAAACTTGTACAACCACTATGGAAATCAGTATGGGGATATCTTAGAGAACCTGGAATAGCTCTACCTCAAGACCCAGCCATACCACTCGTGGGAATATATCCAAAAGATTCCTCACCAAACCACAAAGACATCGGCTAAACAGTGTTCACAGCAGCCTTATTTGTAATAACTAGAAACTTGAAACAACCCACATGTCCCTCAACTGAAGAATGGATAAAAAACTGTGGTACATCTACACAGTGGAATACTACTCAGCTATCAGAAAGAAGGAAATCATGCAATTTGCAACCAAATGGATGGAACTAGAAAAGCTCATCCTGAGTGAGCTAACCTGGACCCAGAAAGATACGTATGGCGTGTATTCACTTATAACTGGATTTTAGCCATATGGTACAGGATAACTATCCTACAACCCACAGACCCAAAGGAACAGGAACACTAGCATAACTATCCTATGAGAAATTGCACCCAGCAGTAGTTCAAAACAGAGGCTGAGACACACAGTCAGACATTAGACAGAACTCTTGGAGCCCTGTATAAGAGAGGGAGGAATAGAGAGACCTGGAGGGGTCAAGATCAACACATGAAGCTCAACAGAACCAACTAACCTAAGTCCCTAGAGGCTTACAGAGTCTGAAACACTAACCAAAATAATAAGAAAAAAAGCTTAGACTTGACCTAGACCGCCGTACAAATATAGAGGACAGGCAACTTGGTCCTCATACAGATCCCTTAACAAGTAGGGGTGGGGCAATCTCAGTCATGGACTTTGTTACCTGTTAGTGGGACCCTTGACCATAGTGGAGCTGCCAAGTCAGGCCCCAGAGCAAGAGGAAGTTCTTAGCCCTCATGTGACTGATGAACTGAGGGGAGCTGAAATGTGGGGGGCCCCCAAACTGGAGGAGTAGGGTAAGTGGGAGAGGGGGAAGATGGTGGGATGGGGAGGGGAGGAGAGAGGGGGCTGCGATTGAGATGTAACTTGAATTAATAAAAAAAATGTATAAAAAAACAGCAAGAAAACATCGTCATTCACTTCATTTAGGAACAATGGCTTATCTCAAACATAAGTAGTTTATCGATTAAATTGTCCAAAAGATGGCTTTGGAATTGTAAAAAGACTACACAATTAATATAAGCAATATCTAAACAGCTCCACATATTCTACTAATTTTTTTTCAGAATAAATTTAGGTGACGTATTGTTTTGGGAGCTAGTGCTTGTTCTAGATGCTTCTCTTTGCTTTGTGGTAACAGATTCAACAGAACCCGAAGGCTCTAATTTTCTAAACTATTTGCCGCAGAGTTTCTACAGTTTATCCCTGGTGTAAGTGGATCCAAAAAGCTTTTGCAGATAAACATTTGAAAGTGAGTTTTATATCATTTCTAAAATCTGGCAAGGGAAATTATCTCTAGAGAGACCCAGCTCGTTAAGTTGACAGTTTTTATCAGCTTTAATCAGTTTTTTTTATTATTATTGTTGAAGAGCTCATGTTCCCAGGAGGTGTAAGTTCAGACACCCAGAGCTTGAAGCATAAATATATAATCTTCACACAGGTCTGGCTGGTCTTCGACACTGACTGGTTAATAACACAGAATTAAGTAGCTTTGTCAGAACAAGATCTATCATTAAGACCCACAAGAGTCACCGTGGGTGGTACACTCCAACCAACTGCACCAGGAGGGCAGCACAGACTTGGAATGGCTGTGAAGACTAAGCTTCATATTTAATTAATCCTGAAAGTTTTAATTAGCAAACTGTCATACTAATTTATGTTCTTCAGATCATGGTGAAAGAAGGCCATTTTTGAGTTGATCTTAATCTGCCCTTTAAAAAAACAATGCTCCTCGTTTAGGATGGGCGTTCAATTTCAATTTAATTCCTTATCTCAAAGATGAATCATGTTGCCTACTAATTTTGAACCACAGACTGCTGTGTGCAGTTTCCCAAGTAAAAATCAACTAACACAACGGTCACATTTAACCGCTGTCATTTTCAGAAGTAACTGCTCTCGTAAGTCTACAGGAAGATACTGGTCACATCTTTCCCAGCACTGGGCACTGTGAAGAATGACAAAGCACACTAAATGGCATGTTAGTGGTGTGGACACTTAAGGAAGGTGGGGCACGCCACAGATAAGTTCTTCTCTGTAACTGCTTCGTAAGACGCAAAGGACACATTTTTCCTTTCAACTTTACCACTCTGTTTTAAAATAAAAGATTTTCATTTCCTTGATTTCATTATTCTAGGTGTATAAAAATATATGTACTAAGATTCACAAGCGCATTAAAAATTTATTTAATGTAGCATTAAATATTGCCTCAGTGTGTGCAGGGAGCTTACGGCATGGCCGGAGTTGGCAGAGGAGTTTGAGGATGTGGTGTTTTCCCAAGTTGAGAACATGCGTCTGGCCCGGGCCTTTCCAGAGAGGAGCGCTTGGGCCTTGGAACACAACCTCAGAGATTTAGCTACATCACAGGCTGCCAGGAACTTTTTTTTTTCCTACCAAAGGGTCATTGTTTCTTTGCTGGAACAATCTAGAACCACTGAGTTACCTCGGGGGATTTTTGTTCAATGACCTTGTGTCCATGTAACCTTCTTCAGATATTAATCACGCCAGAGGGAGGCTCAGTGCTGGGAACTTGTCCATTGTAAACAGGGTGTAAGGTTCCATCCCTAGCACCACAAAGAAGAGCAGGTGGACCATACTGATGAAGTATTTACTCTGTAACAGTCTGTGTGGGCTCTCACGCAACTGTACAATGTGGTAAGATATCATTTCAGTGAAGCCATAGATGGTAATGGGCATGGTGGTGCATGCCTGTAATCCAAGTCAAAAAAAAAAGTCAAACAATTCCAGACTATGTTATTTATGGACTTGGGCTAAAAATAATTAAAGAAAGGTGGTATTTTAAAAACATTATAGTTACTGATTAGAGATAACCCTAAATGTGAGCTAACTTACCTTCTCTAACTGAAAACTGTACACAAAGCTTTTTGGATACATGAACATAATAGATGTTAATAAAAGAGAAAAGTTAGCCAATGGTTACCTGGACTAGTTAGTATGAATTTAGTTATATAGATCATATTGAATATAATGTTAATTTAGAATTATTTCTTCTCATTTCAGAAACAGTTTTTTAACTTATATTATTTATTTGTAAATAATGTGTGTACTACCTAAAGAGGCCAGAAAAAAGACCTCAGATCCTCTGGAGCTAGAGTTATAGATGTTTGTGAACCACCATATGGGTGCTGCAAACCAAACCTTGGTCCTCTGAAAGAGCAGCTCGTGCTCTTAACCGCTGACATGTCTCTCCAACTTTAAGACTTCTTTTAAAAGGTATCCTTTAACAACAACAAAAAAATAAATAAAACAACATAAACAAAAACTCCCTCCATTCTCCTTCACTGAGCATAACAAAAGAATAAGTTAGCAAAAAAGAGTTTTTATCACAAAATGCTCTAAGGACCACAGAAAGTCTATGTTTCCTAAAGGCAAGGTTCAAGGGTCAGAAAGGTGAAGGGCAGCGAAAAGATCTTAGAGTTTCATTCCTGCTAATGTTTGGAATTACAGCAGGGTGTTGCGCCATACAGATCTCATGTCCAGACTAGAGATGACTCTCTGACATGAGCAGCTGGGAGGCACAGATCTTGCAGGCTCTGTCGTGGCAGGCGGGAACCAGACAGCTCCAGTTCCAGAATATTCAGCATGGGTAACTGACTGACTAAGAACGAAGGCCATAGTTTTAATCTAAAGTTGGAGAACGTAAGACAGTTGGTAAGCACTATTAGGAAGCAGGGGTTAGATTTCAAATTCTGTGAACTCTGGGACCAGATCTCTCTATTTTTACAGAGGCAGATCTATTTCCCCAGCCCCTACCCCGGCCTGAGGAGCCATTCGTAGGTGACTGCTGCTGGGGAAGAGAGAATCCACTAGTGTCCACCAGTAAGTTCCTCATAATGGAGAGGATGACCTCAGACGCATGGGTGTGTGGGAAGCTGTAGGGGTTAGATAAATTAGATTTGGAAAATATATAGGAGTTTCTGATACTGTCTCTTAATTCGGGGCCTGAAGAGCATTATCAGCATGAAGTCAGCAAAAACAGGAAAGACTCAATAGACTGAAAAACAAGGTTGAAGTCAGGAAAACAGGAAAGATTCAATAGACTTGAAGAAACAAAGTATCTGGCCTGACATTGTTTTCAGCTGCTAAGTGGGCAGAGCCCAAATTAAGCTGAAACAGTGTTCCTCCTATTTAAGGACAGTGCATGGAGCCCAGAAGAGAAGAGGCCCCTGATGCTAGAGAGCTCCAAGAGTCCTGCTGAAAAAAGGGCTGGCCATTGATGGCCAGCTCTCTCCCTGAAGCAGAAAGAAGCCGGTGAGCAAAGAAAAAAAAAAAACAAAGCCTGAGCAAGACACCAAAAGGCCAAGGACTGGACCCTGTGGCTCAGCTTTTGCCTAGAGGGGTTTGATCTGTCCAAACAGTGGCCTAAAGGAAACGGTGCCTGGCTTTAAGGACTGAGGCAGAGCAGCTGAGTTCCTGATTCAAAAGAAGTAAGTTGGCCTGCAGATGGCTGGGGTCTCCCACAGAGAAGAAAGCATGAAGCCTTATTTAAGGTGAGACTGCAATAACCAACTTACCCTGACGAACCTGCATCTGAGAGATCCAGAAAAAGGACTGCTAAGTGTGTTCAAGAATCTACAACAAAGACTGTGTTCCTGACGACTGAGGACCTGCCCCAGAGACTGTATCATTCTAAAAGGTTATGAAAGTAGTTGTTATAATTATCAATAGGTTTAGTGGATAGGTTAAAGGGGTTGTAAGAGTTTATAGGATTAATAATTAAGAAATTGTTGGTGTTAGTTATAAGTGAATTTAGTAATAAATAAATAAGTGTTAAATAATAATTTAAAAGTTCGGTTACAGGAAGCCTAATTGGACTCAAAGGATTAACATTACTTAACTATAAAAGGAGGGGGCATGGTCCTTCAGAGAGCTGGAATTGGGGAATAGAGGGTGGATATATCAAGATACACATTATATATATGTATGTATTCTGATGATATATATATATATACATCACATATATGCATATATGTGTATATGTGTATATGCTGGTGAATAGATTGGTTGTAACAGTTTTTTTCTTGTTTATAAAGCATTTAATCCCCCTGTACACAACTCATTCCTTTTACAGAAAAACACAAAAATGTAAGTTTTGTTTTAAAACTGTACAATGCCTACCAAATGTGTCTTTAGATTATCCTGACCTAGTGGTATTTTTTTTCTTCCTCTGTTTTGTTGAAATGATTCTTTTCTCATACAATATATGGTGATTACAGTTTCCACTCCCACTACTCCTCCTAGTTCCTATCTTCCCTCCTGACCTGATCGACACCCTTTTTGTCTCTAATTAGAAAAGGATTCTAAGAAGTAATAACAAAACGTGTGTGTGTGTGTATGTGTATCTGTGTATCACACTGAAGTTGGACAAGGAAAATGAAGGAAAAGAGTCTAAGAGAAGGCACAAGAATCAGACCCATTTGTTCACACAACTGGAAGTCCCATAAAAATACTAAACTGAAATCTATAATAAATACAAAGATGACAGTGAAGACCTGAGTCAGTCCTTTGCATGCTGCTTCAGTCTCTCTGAGTTCATATGAGCTTTGTTCTGTTGATTTAGAAGGCCTTGTTCTCCTGGTGTCCTCCAATCCCTGTGGCTCTTACATTCTTTCTGATTCCCCACCTGCAGGGTTCCCTGAACTCTGAGAGGAGGGATTTGATGGAGACATTCCACTTAGACCTATGTGTTCCAAGGTTTCTCTCTCTCTCTCCCTCTCTCTCATTTTCTGCATAATGTCTGTCTATGGGTCTCATATTTGTTCCCATGTGCTGTAGGAGGAAGCTTCTCTGATGATGACTGAACAAGGCACCGAGTACAACAAAATATCAACATGAGTCATTGTATCACTACTGTTTTTTTGTTTTTAAGACCAATAGTTTTTGGAATTACCCTAGGATATTTAGTCTCTGGTTCTTGGTCACCCAAGCAGTGTTGGATATGGGTTCCATCTTGTGGAGTGGGGCTTAAGTCAACTAGACATTGGTTGGGTTGCTCCCACAAGCTTTGTGCCACCATTGCCCTAGCAAATCTTACAGGCAAGACAACATCGTGGAGCAAAGGTTTTGGGGTTGGGTTGCTCCCACAAGTGTAACCGATCTTTTAAATTATTATTTAACACTTATTTATTTATTACTAAATTCACTTATAACGAACACCAACAATTTCTTAATTATTAATCCTATAAATTCCTACAACCCCTTTAACCTATCCACTAAACCTATTGATAATTATAACAACTACTTTCATAACCTTTTAGAATGATACAGTCTCTGGGGCAGGTCCTCAGTCGTCAGGAACACAGTCTTTGTTGTAGATTCTTGAACGCACTTAGCAGTCCTTTTTCTGGATCTCTCAGATGCAGGTTCGTCAGGGTAAGTTGGTTATTGCAGTCTCACCTTAAATAAGGCTTCATGCTTTCTTCTCTGTGGGAGACCCCAGCCGTCTGCAGGCCAACTTACTTCTTTTGAATCAGGAACTCAGCTGCTCTGCCTCAGTCCTTAAAGCCAGGCACAGTTTCCCCTAGGCCACCGATCGGACAGATCAAAACCCTCCAGGCAAAAGCTGAGCCACAGGGTCCAGTCCTTGGCCTTTTGGTGTCTTGCTCAGGCTTTCTTTGCTCACCGGCTTCTTTCTGCTTCAGGGAGAAAGGGCTGGCCATCGATGGCCATCTCTTTTTTCAGCAGGACTCTTGGAGCTCTCTAGCATCAGGGGCCTCTTCCTTTCTGGGCTCCATGCACTGTCCTTAAATAGGAGGAACGCTGTTTCAGCTTAATTTGGGCTCTGCCCACTTAGCAGCTGAAAACAATGTCAGGCCAGATACTTTGTTTCTTCAAGTCTATTGAGTCTTTCCTGTTTTTCCTGACTTCAACCTTGTTTTTCAGTCTATTGAGTCTTTCCTGTTTTTCCTGACTTCATCCTTGTTTTTCAGTCTATTAAATCTTTCCTGACTTCATGCTGATAATGCTCTTCATGTCCCAAATTAAGAGACAGTATCAGAAACCCCTATATATTTTCTAAATCTAATTTATCTAACCCCTACATATCCCCCTTCTAGTAAAATAAAAAATAAATCTACATAATATCTACATATACAATGTAAATAAATTGTCTATGTTCAATACACAAACTAACTTTAAATTTTTATCAATATACATTAAAGCAAGTGTTAAAATAACCTTAAACTTCTCACAATACATAGTTGTATTTACATCTTTTGACAAAAGACATTAAAGCAAACAAAACATTTTAAATTCCTATCAATAAACTTACTTTATATTACATACAAAACATTTTTAAACTTGCATCAATAAACAGAATCTTAAATTTCTACCAATATAAAAAAATAATCTTAATCTTTTAATAATAAAAGAGACAAAAAAATAGAATGAGGGAAAAAAGAAAATCCTCAAATCCAATTCACAACACATAACATATATCCATTCATCCCAGACGACAACAAACAATCACAACACATAACATAACACACACAAAAAACTTCCAACCCATCTTTTGGGAATGGAGTGTAAATATTTTCGGGTACCCTTCAAAAATTGAGATATTGGCCAATTCTCAGGAAAGTTACCTATAGCTTTTGTTGTCCAGTCTCTGTAGGATCGATCATTTTTGGACTAGCGCTTTTACAAATGATTTACATGCAAAGTTTTTAAGAAAACAGTGATTGAAGCAATATGCTAGGTTGAATCTTCTGGCCCATTTGTCTTGTTGTTACTGTCATTCAGTCCTTGGCTCTGAAAATAAATTTTTGCTCTAAATTTGAGCAAATGGAAGGCATAGAACAACTTTGTAAGTCCATTTTAAGGCATAAACTCTGTCCATCCTGGATAAAAGATTGGAATATCATGAACACCAGAAAGTTAATAAAATATTCTTACCATGTGAAGACATTCATATTTCAGCTAATGGGAGGTTCTCCCTGGTCAGATCTAATCTTTATAAGTTTTGTTGGTAACCACATTTTTTCATTCCCTGTAGACACATAGGCATAACCACGTCCCCATCTTAAAACCATTGCAGGTTTCCACTCTAAAGTTAACATATCCTTATAATATATTGGTTGATTTAATTCCTCAGTTTTTTGTATAACCCAATGTCTCTCAGCTGCAGTGGTACCCTTTTCACCAACATTTAGGAAATTCAAAGTTAGCAATGCATTGTGTAATCTATCCCTGGGATTCTTTAATTCCCCCTTTTGTTTAAAAAGCATCTCTTTTTTTTTTTTTTGGTTTTTCGAGACAGGGTTTCTCTGTTTAACAGCTCTGGCTGTCCTGGACTCGCTTTGTAGACCAGGCTGGCCTCGAACTCGCAAAGATCCGCCTGTCTCTGCCTCCCAAGTGCTGGGATTAAAGGCGTGCGCCACCACCGCCCGGCTTAAAAAAAAAAAGCATCTCTTTTAAGGTACGATTAGCTCTTTCTACAATTGCTTGTCCTGCAGGATTGTGTGGTATACCAGTAACATGTTTTATATTATAATATGCAAAGAATTCCTTCATCTTATTAGATACATATGCAGGAGCATTATCAGTCTTAATTTGTGCAGGTACACCCATAAATGCCATTATTTCTAACAAATGTGCAATAACACAATCAGCTTTTTCAGAACTTAAAGCAGTTGCCCATTGAAACCCAGAGTATGTATCAATGGTATGATGCACGTACCTTTGTTTTCCAAATTCTGCAAAGTGAAAAACATCCATTTGCCAAATTTCATTCTTTTTAGTACCTCTAGGGTTACTACCAGCAGGTAATGGAATTTGGTTATACAGAGAACATGTAGGACATTTTTAAATTATTTCCCTGGCTTGTTGCCAGGTAATAGAGAATTTTTTCTTTAAACCTGAACTGTTAACATGATGTTTCTGATGAAATTTTGAGACTTCCAACACATTTCCTATGAGTAACTGGTCAATTTCCTCATTTCCTTGTGCCAGTGGACCTGGCAAACCTGTATGGGATCGAATATGGGTTATATATAATGGATTATTTCTACCTCTGATGACCTGTTGCAATTGTATAAATAAAGAAGTTAATTCTGTGTTATCGGAAATAAATTCAGCAGTTTCTATGTGCAACACAACTCTTTCTGCATATAGAGAATCTGTAATTATGTTAAGAGACTCTGGAAAATCTAATAACACCATAAGGATTGCATACAATTTGTCGCGTCCCCCCTTGTCCAACAAGGAATGACGCAACTCATAAAACTCTTCTCCAGCAGTTTATTCAGGTCCCTTGAAAACAGTCTTCCGAATAAAGGGGCAGACCCAACCCACAGGCTAAATACTAATTAAACAGCCAGTCAAGTAAAGCCAAGTGGTGCTATCTTAGAGGTCTACGTATGCGGAAGCAAGCCAGATCAGCGGTCTTTGCCAAATATGAACTTATTATCATAAAGAGCACTCACCGTCGGGCTGGTGGAAGGCGGAGACCAGCGCCATCTTTAGGGCGTGGCAATCGCAGCTCTCTACAGTTCCTCCTTTTTTATTTTTTCTAAAGTTGGTAGAAGTCCCTGGAAAGGCTTCATAATCCCTCTATCTGGGGATCTCACGGTGGGCCTGAGCCTGTAGGAGGGCAGTGCTCAAACTCTTACCCGTCTCTGGGTCAGCCTCCCCACTCGGGACTGCCCTGTCTTAGGTGGCCGAGACTTACCCGTCAACTCCGTCACTGACTTACCAGACCCTAATATCCGTGGAACGAATTCTTCAGTGGGCAGGGACTATGCTTAGTGAAGATTTACTTCACGGCAGCAAGCCATGCCTGAGGGGACTGGCCCGCCTCAATGGCGACAAGGGCTTGTATAATCATGGCTGCATTACGCTTTTGTGTGGCTCTCATTTTGTAGATGCACCATAGGCAAACCAGAGAGGCTAGCATCATTAGTATCGCCAAAGAGCCTACACGTGCCCACTCCTTAAGATGATCCATAGCCGTCTGTATCCAAGAAGTCAAGCCAGTAGCCAGGCTCAGATCCACCCGAGTGGAGTTGATGTGGATGATTGTCGCTCTCAGCTCGCTCATCAAATTTTCAAATTCAGCCGACCAATCCTGTAAGAGGAACTTTGACAATTGTCTGGACAAATTAGCAGCTTTTGTATAATTTTGATATTGCACGGAAGTAACACACAAACCTTGCAATTTCCACTCACACCCCAACTGTGCTAGTTGCCAAAGAGAATCAATCTGTTCTTGTATTAAATCTATACATTGATTAACTATCATAAGACTTCCTTTGAGATGAGAATTCATAGAGGCCTGAGTATCCAATGCCTGTGCCACAGTGGCTGAGATGTTATTCAGGGCATTGGCAGTCTGTATAGAACTAGACAAGGCAATAGCTGAGGCAGTAGCTCCCACAGCAGCAACAGTGATAGCAGTAACAATAGCTGCAGTGATGCCAAAATCTCTTTTAAATCTGAATAGCATCATGGTATTAGGAGCCTCTACAGGAACTGGCACATATCGAGGCATTCTAGTCACCACAGCCACAGGAAAGGCTGTGGCATTCCAGCATAGGGCATAAAAACATGTGCCTGGAGTGCATACTAACTTTTCTTCACCTAAGGATGCACTCCCATTACTTACAATCCACAGAAAAGGAGGCCAGAGACATACTGGCGAAGCTGAAAAGCTCTTGTTGCGATAAGAATGAAACAAAGAATTCCAAGTACCAGAGCCACTACCGCTAGAGAAATCCAATCTGGTAGCAGACCCTAGGGAAAAATTACCTCTTTGATAAATTCCTCCTCCAAGCATAATGACAGGTCCCAAGTCCATGCAACTTCCATTTACTCCACACAAAAGCCACAAATCAAAAGGATTGGTGGCAGTCTGCTGAGGATCCCTAGCAGATATATCAAGCATTCCTGTACAAGAATTATTCACTATATTACTAATCATGGGGCTAAAGGAAAAATAATCTTGTTGAACCCAAACTGCTCTGCGCTCCTGACATCCTCACTGCTACTATCACCAGGATCCTTAGGAAAGTCTTCATGACGAATCTTCCTCACAAGGCGTTCAGGCACCCACACTGGATCTTGTTGATTCTGAGGAAAAACACAAACAGACCCTCTCGCCCATGTTAGCACAGGGTCAGGCCCCCGCCAAGAGCCTGTCAAAATATCCTTCCACTTCACCATGCTTTTAGGTAAACCATGGGAATCCTGATGTCTGTCCGCTGCTGAGCGGCCTTGAGCATCCAAATTGAAAAAGTTTAAAGTAAATAAGGCTAAAGACATTCTTTCCTTGGGGGTACGGCCTTGGCCTATTCCCCCTTTTTGTTTTTGCAAGCATTCTTTCAAGGTGCGATGAGCACGCTCCACAATTCCTTGTCCTTGAGGATTGTATGGCAATCCGTGATTAAGCTGTACCTCCATCTGGTTGCAGAAGGAGACAAAGGACTGAGCTATATAGGCTGGTCCATTGTCCGTTTTCAGCTGCTGTGGTTTTCCCCATGCAGCCCAGGCTTCTAAGCAATGTCCTATGACATTGTGAGCCTTTTCTCCACTCATAGGTGTAGCATGTATGATACCTGAGCAGGTATCCACAGATACATGAATATATTTTAAGGTTCCAAACTCTGAAATGTGGGTAATGTCCATTTGCCAGATTTTGAGTGGCAACAGCCCTCTAGGGTTCACTCCCACACTGGGAGGATGATGATGAATCACACACTGAGGACAGTCCAAAACTACTTGTCTAGCATCTGCTCTAGACAAATGGAATTTCTGCTGTAGAGTTTTTGCATTTACATGAAATAATTGGTGAAACTGTCTGGCTTGATCCAGGAATGAGCTCCAAAAAATGCATTCCATCCTGGTCCATTGATCAACTTTATTATTACCCTCACTTAATGGTCCAGGTAATCCTGTATGTGCTCTGATATGTTGAATATAAAACACCTTTTTCTCTGCCAGATTAAAACTTGTAACTCTTGTAATAAGGCACATACAGTACTACTATTCTTAATAGGACCTGCTAATTCTAATACTTTCACTGCGTTGACCACATAAACTGAATCTGAAATCAAATTGAATGCAAATTGACATTTTTTAAACACCTCAATTACTATTTTCAACTCTACTATTTGGGGGGAGCCCGGTTGAAATTGACATAACACGGGCTCTTGTCTTTCTATCAAATAGGCTCCACAGCCTGTCTTTGAGCCATCAGTAAACACATTTGGTGATCCTTGAAGTGGTACTGCTGAAGTAACCTTAGGGAATATCACTGGGTGCTCCTTAAAAATGATAGCAATGGATGTTTAGGGTAATGGTTATCAATCACTCCTTCAAAGCTACATTGCAATATTGCCCAGTCATCTACAGTGCCACACAAAATCTTAATTTGATAACTGGAATAAGGCACTATTATACTGGCAGGAGCAACTCCAAAAGACTGCAAGCATTGTTGGATACCATTCAAGGCTAAAGCAGCAAGTGCAGTGGGATAATGTTCTATTCTGTTCTTACTTGTGTCCACATCCCCGGGCAGAAAGATCTCCCTACTTTCAGGGACTGAACTGGCTGCTCTGTCTGAGCGGCTTCTGGATATGGAGGAGGAGTTGAAGGCGCCATGGCAACGGCTTTGTTTACATCAGCTGCCACCAGCGTGGCTGAAGACGCTGTAGCGACGACTCCGCCCACTCCGACTGCTGCTGACGTGTCAGGCGCCATGGCAACAGCTCCTCCCACACCGACTGCCGCCGATATGCCCTTCTGTTTTACTTTTTTCTTTTCCTTTTTTCTAATAACAGTCCTCTCCAACTGTTCTATTAGAGCGTGTAGCTCTCCTTCAGAATCTGTGCTCTCTGAGTCCTCTAAATCTCTAAAATCTCTAAAATTTCTAAGATCGGGATAGAGAGGAACTTTCTTTTTGTCTTCCTTTTCACTGTCTGCCTGCTCAAATTTTTCGCCTTTGTTACTCTCCTTTTCACTGTCTGCCTGCTCAGATCTCTCCCCTTGTAGCAGTTCCAAAGCTGATTCTCCCTCTTTGATTGCATTACAACACCTCTGATCTTCTAAACAACTCCTCACCATTTTCCAAATCGGTCTTACTCCATGCTTCAGAGTCCCCTTCTCCCAAGCAAAATCCAAGTCCCTGCCTAATTTGTCCCAGCAGGATATCGAAAGATTCCCGGACACCGCAAACCACGGAGCCACAGAATCGCATTCATTCAGAAATCTCTCTAAGGTAGACTTCTTAATCTTCAAATTCCTAGCTAAAAGTAGCTCCTGAAGAGCCAGAAAAATTGGATGTGACTGAGACAATCCCATGTTTAAAAATTTTACTTTAGGTTCGCAACTTCCTGTGAAACTTTACCTTTTGTTTGCAACTGCCTGCGAAACTTAACCCTTTGTTTGCTATTTCTGCAAAACTTAACTGTTTGTTCACTATCTCCGCGAAACTTAATCTTTTGTTCGCTATCTCCGCGAAACTTTACCTTGTGTTCGCTATTTCCGTGAAACTTTATTGTCCTGATTTATCCCAGGAACTTACCAAGCGCTTCCCCTGACTGCAGGAGTTCTGAGTCTTTTCTGGTTCCCCGTACGGGCCACCACTTTGTCGCGTCCCCCCTTGTCCAGCAAGGAATGACGCAACTCATAAAACTCTTCTCCAGCAGTTTATTCAGGTCCCTTGAACACAGTCTTCCGAATAAAGGGGCAGACCCAACCCACAGGCTAAATACTAATTAAACAGCCAGTCAAGTAAAGCCAAGTGGTGCTATCTTAGAGGTCTATGTATGCGGAAGCAAGCCAGATCAGCGGTCTTTGCCAAATATGAACTTATTATCATAAAGAGCACTCACCGTCGGGCTGGTGGAAGGCGGAGACCAGCGCCATCTTTAGGGCGCGGCACTTCGCAGCTCTCTACAACAATTCTGCTTTTTGAACTGAGGTATATGGTCTTTTGATTACCTTGCTGATTTTGTCTGTCTTATAACCTGCAATTCCCATCTTGTTAGCATCAGTATAGAAGGTTGGTGAATCAGGAATTGGTGTTCCCTTTGCAATACGAGGAAGAATCCAATTAGTTCTTTTTATAAATTGTATATGTTTGCTTTTTGGAAATTTGTTATTAATTTCTCCCAAATGATTACTGCAAGCTCTTTGCCAATCTTCATTGATTACCCACAATGACATAATCTCAGCATTAGTAAGAGGCACTACTATTTCAGCCGGGTCCATTCCTGATAATTGACATAGTCTTATTCTACCTTTTACAATTAATTCAGATATCTTTTCTATGTATGTCTTTAATTTTTTACTTTGTTTATGTGGTAAGAAAATCCATTCCATAATACTATCTTCCTGTTGCATAATAAGCCCTGTAGGAGAATGAGTTGATGGTAAAATGATCAAAATACAATCAAGTTGGGGATCAATTCGATCTATGTATGCATCTTGCAATCTTTGTTCTACCAACATTAATTCCTTTTCTGCCTTAGCAGTTAAATATCTTGGACTGTTTATATTTGAATCCCCTTGTAATGTTTGAAACAAATTACTTAACTCATGAGTACTTAAACCAAGGGTGGGCCTTAGCCAATTTATATCTCCCATTAATTTTTAAAAATCATTAAGAGTTTTCAATTGGTCTCTACGGATTTATACCTTTTGTGATCTTATTCTCTGTTGACTTATTTTATAACCCAAATAGTTGATTGAATCTCCTCTTTGTATTTTTTCAGGAGCAATTTTTAACCCCCATAGTGGTAGAATTCTTTGCATTTCTTTAAATAAGTTCTCTAAAACAACTACATCAGAATCAGCCAACAAAATATCATCCATATAATGACAGATAATAGATCGAGGAAACTGCTTATGCATTATTTCTAATGTTTTTTGTACAAAATATTGACACAGAGTTGGACTATTCAACATTCCCTGTGAAAGTACATTCCAACAATACCTCTTGATTGGCCTACTGTTATTAAGAGTAGGTACAGAGAAGGCAAGCCTTTCCCTATCATTCTTATGCAATGGAATTGAGAAAAAGCAGTCTTTTAACTCAATTACTATTAAAGGCCATGACTTTGGTAACAGAGAAGGTAAAGGCATACCAGGCTGCAAAGGACCCATAGGTTGAATTACTCTATTCACAGCTCTTAAATCTGTTACCATTCTCCATTTACCTGATTTCTTTTTTACCACAAACACAGGAGAATTCCATGGGCTGGTAGACTCTTCTATATGATGAGCCTCCAGCTGTTCTTTTACCAATTGCTCAAGAGCCTCCAATTTTTCCTTTGTTATGGGCCACTGCTCTTGCCACACTGGTTTATTTGATAGCCATTTCAAGGGTAGGGCTGTTGGAATTTCAGCAGTGGCCCCTAGTATAAATTTGGAAACTCGATACCTGGGGTGTCCTGTGTTTGGACACTAGATATAGCTTGCAGTTGTTGAGTACTCACATCAATATCTTCCTCAAAAGTATCTATAATCTCAATGTCTGGGGTGTCCTGTGTTTGGACACTAGACATTGCTTGCAATTGTTGTTGAGTATGCATATCAATACCTTCCTCAAAAGCATCCATCATTTCATCATTTGTTATTTCTGGCATTGTAGGAATATTAATTTGAGTACCCCATTGTTGTAAGAGATCCCTTCCCCATAAATTTATGGGTACATCAGCCACATAAGGTCTCAACTTCCCTGTTTGCCCTTCTGGTCCCACACAGTTAAGCCATCGTACACTTTGTTTTACATGTGATAATTAACCAATTCCTATAAAATGTGTAGGAACCCTTTGAAGTGGCCAGTTTGAATTCCAAGACTCATGTGAAAGGACAGTGACATCCGCTCCTGTGTCAAGCAATCCTTCTATTTCAATACCATTCACTTGTATTTTTAATTTTGGTCTTGTATCACTCACCATTGTTTGCCAATACACACATTTTCCACTATTTTTGACTGCTCCTGTTCTGTCTATTGGAACAACCTTGCCCTTGGTGTAAGGAAACAGCAGCAGTTGGGAAATTTTGTCCCCTGCATTGTCATCTCTTTCCATATGGATGTCATAATTTTAATTTCTTCCTTGAAGTCTCCATCTATAATACCTGGATGAATAAAGAATCCTTGACAAGTTAATCCATTTTTTCCAAGTATTAATCCTATTGTCCCTGATGGTAAAGGACCATAGATACCAGTGGTTAACATATAACATTCATCTGTTTTGGATAATGTTTTAGATTGATCTGTGGTCAAATCTAAAACTGTAGTACCTTCAGTAGCCTGTAAAAGATCAGAAATAGTTAATTTTGTTCTTCCTGCCTGTCTGTTTCCCTCTGGTTGGATGATGGATGATGGTTCACATTGTTTTGGGGGGCCTGAAACGGTAGGCCCTTCCCCTCATTTCCCGGCAAGGGGTTACCTCTGACATCCGTTTCAGCTCTACAATCCCGGGACCAGTGTTTACCTTTTCCACAACGAGTACAAAATCCTGGAGACCTTAACCTTCTATTGCCATTAGAAGCCGTTCGTTCCCTTCTACGACCATGTTCGCCATTAAAAGCCATTCGTTCCCTTCTATGACCATGTTCTGCAGAGTCCAGACACCTATCATTTCGAGTTCTGGAGGATTCAGCCTTACGATATCTTTGGAAATGACCAAGTTCACCATTTTTAAAGCACTCATTAAGACCCCTAGCAACTGATGTGCTATGACATTAGTCTGATGCTCTTGAAAACCAATATCAGCTGTTTCTCTTATCCATTCATCTACTGGGGCTCCTCGAGCTTTCAATGGCCTAATTGCCCTTTGACATTCAGCATTTGCATTTTCATATGCCAAGGTATTTATCAAGTCCTGTCTGGCATCAGGGTTATCTACATCTCTCTCCACAGCTGAAGTCAATCTCCCTAAAAAGTCTGAGAAGGTTTCCTGAGGACCTTGTATTATCTTGGTAAATGAAGTAAACCTTTTCCCAGCCTCAGCCACCATATCCCAGGCCCTCAGAGCTTCAACACGACATTGTTCGATGACAACATCTTCAAATTGAGTCTGTAACCGTATGTCAGCATAAGGTCCCTCACCAAGCATTTGGTGGGTTGTGACATTTATTCCCCTTGCCATATTTTGCTGCTCTAATTTTGTGGCTTCATGTCTCCACCATGACAACCATTGTAATTGCTGGCTACCTTCTAGCACAGCTGATATCAGTCCCTTCCAATCTTGGGGAATGACTCTATTTTGTATAGCCCAATTATTAAGCATCTGTTTAACGAATGATGAGTGCATTCCATAAGAGACAATAGACTCCTTAAATCTTTTTAAATCCAAAATGTCTATTGGACGCCATGTTAATTCCTGATTGAGTTGACGGTTATTATCAGGCCTAATTTGAAACATAACTGGAAAAGCTGATGGTGATTGTGCAGTACCATGCAGCTCCTCTGGGCGCGCACTTGGTTCCACATTAGCACCATTACCTACCTGGTTTCCTACTGGCACATGCGGCGGCTTTTCTACTGGTACATGTGGCGACTGTGGAGACCTAGCTAGAAAAGAACTTGGCATTTTCTCAGTTCCAGTCACCTGCCCTGCCAGAATTTTCTAAAGCTCCTCAATCTGCATTTCCATAATTTTTAATTGTGTAACAGACGTCTTCCTTATGACAAACCAATAAAATAAAAAAAAGTAAACAGCATAAAACATTCGGTCTGATTGAAAAACAGTGTAGAGGTCAGCAGTAAACATTGCCATATTATCAACAACTGGCATCATAGTTTCAAAATCTGCAGTTTTCTCTACAGTTTTGAAAATAAAATTACCCATAATGCCTTACCACGTTGAGCACCACCTGTAACCGATCTTTTAAATTATTATTTAACATTTATTTATTACCAAATTCACTTATAACAAACACCAACAGTTTCTTAATTATTAATCCTATAAATTCCTACAACCCCTTTAACCTATCCAGTAAACCTATTGATAATTATAACAACTACTTTCATAACCTTTTAGAATGATACAGTCTCTGGGGCAGGTCCTCAGTCGTCAGGAACACAGTCTTTGTTGTAGATTCTTGAACGCACTTAGCAGTCCTTTTTCTGGATCTCTCAGATGCAGGTTCGTCAGGGTAAGTTGGTTATTGCAGTCTCACCTTAAATAAGGCTTCATGCTTTCTTCTCTGTGGGAGACCCCAGCCGTCTGCAGGCCAACTCACTTCTCCCGAATCAGGAACTCAGCTGCTCTGCCTCAGTCCTTAAAGCCAGGCACAGTTTCCCCTAGGCCACTGATCGGACAGATCAAAACCCTCCAGGCAAAAGCTGAGCCACAGGGTCCAGTCCTTGGCCTTTTGGTGTCTTGCTCAGGCTTTCTTTGCTCACCGGCTTCTTTCTGCTTCAGGGAGAGAGCTGGCCATCAATGGCCAGCCCTTTTTTCAGCAGGACTCTTGGAGCTCTCTAGCATCAGGGGCCTCTTCCTTTCTGGGCTCCATGCACTGTCCTTAAATAGGAGGAACACTGTTTCAGCTTAATTTGGGCTCCGCCCACTTAGCAGCTGAAAACAATGTCAGGCCAGATACTTTGTTTCTTCAAGTCTATTGAGTCTTTCCTGTTTTTCCTGACTTCAACCTTGTTTTTCAGTCTATTGAGTCTTTCCTGTTTTTCCTGACTTCAACCTTGTTTTTCAGTCTATTAAGTCTTTCCTGACTTCATGCTGATAATGCTCTTCATGTCCTGAATTAAGAGACAGTATCAGAAACCCCTATATATTTTCTAAATCTAATTTATCTAACCCCTACACACAAGCTTTGTGCCACTATTGCCCTAGCAAATCTTATAGGCAAGACAACATCGTGGAGCAAAGGTTTTGGGGTTGGGTTGGTGTTTATGTTTGTTTCTCTTTAGGTAGCCTGCAGAGTACTTCCAGTAACAAAGACACTAGAATGTACAGAGTAAAGTTTCTATGTAGGCACCAGATAGACCTCTCCATGTTCAATGACTTGTGTAGTTATTGTCTTTCAACAATAGGGAATTGCTGTCAGTTTATAGTGAGCAACCTATTGTCTTGGCAACTGTGTGGGTTGTTTGGGAATTTTCATGTGACCCCTTTGGCTGTCAAGTGGATATAACCCAGTTCCCATACTAGAAGCTTTCTTTGGTAACAAGTGATGGCCAGTTGAGATGCTATCTCCCCCATTATTTGGAGTCTTCATTAGGATCCCGTTCATATATTTTAGGAAGTTTCCATTGCACTCTTTCCACACCACCCCTCAAACACTCCTCAATTCCTGTTGTGTCTCCCTGCTTCACTCCCTCAACCATGTCTCTCTTCCCCCTCCCCACTGGATACTCCTGTTACCATGAACCTCACCCCCAGTCTGCCCATAAAATCTATTCTATTTCCCTCTCCCAGGGAGATTCATATATTCCGCCCCAGATGCTTCCTGTATACCTAACCTTTCTGGGTCTATGGATTACAGCATGGTTATCATTTACTTAACAGCTAATATCTACATGTAAGCAAATATACACCTTATTTATCTTTCTTGCTCTGGTTACCTCACTCAGAATGATTTTTTTTCTAGTTCTATTCATTTGCCTGAAAACTTCTTGATGTCATTTTTTTTAACAGCTGAGTAATACTCTATTGTGTACATGTACTACACCTTTCTCCATTCTTCTGTTGGGAGATATCTAGATTGTTCCCAATTTCTGACTATTATAAATAGAGCAACATAGAACATGGTTGAGCAAGTGTCCTTGTGGTAGGATGAAGCATCTTTGAAGTATATGCCCGAGTGGTATAATTGGATCTTAAGTTAGATAGAATACCATCTTTCGGAAGAACTGCTACACTGGTTTCCATAGTGGCTGTATGTCCACCAGCAATGGTTAAGTGTTCCCTTTATTGTACACCCTCACAAGCATGAACTGTCACTTGTGTTTTTGATATTAGCCATTCTGGCAGGTGTAAGATGGAATCTCAAAATAGTTTTGATTTGCATTTCCCTGATAGCTAAGGATGTTGAATATTTCTTTTTCTTCAAGAGTTTTTGGGTATACTGTTAAGTAACTAGTATGAAATATCTCCAGTGTTTTACATAAGCACTTAGTGCTGTAAACTTGCCTCTGAGAGCTGCCTTCACTGTGTCCCATAAGTTTGGGTATGTGTATTCATTTCCTTCAATTGTAGAAAGTTTTATTTCTTAATTTCTGTCTTGATTCATTTTTCATTCCATAGTGAGTTGTTCAGTTTCCATAAATTTCTAAGTTTGCTGTTGTTCTTGTTGATATCCAGCTTTAATCCATGGTGGTCTGATAGGATGCAGGGTGTTGCTTCAATTTTCTTTTATCTGTTGAGATTTGCTTTATGTCTGAGTATGTGGTCAATTTTGAAGAAAGTTCCATGAGGTGCTGAGAAGGTTTATTCTTTTGCATTTGGATGAAATGATCTGTAGATATCTGTTAGGCCCATTTGGTTTATAACATGTCAGCACCAACATTTCTGTTTAGTTTTTATCTAGATGGCCTGTCTATTGGTGAGAGTGGGGTATTGAAGTTTTCTAATATCAGTGTATGAGGGACAGTGTGTGATTTAAACTGTAGAAGTGTTTCTTTTTACAAAATTGGGTGCCCTTGTGTTTGGGGCATCGGTGTTAACAACTGAAATGTCATCTTGGTGAATTTTCCCTTTAATGAATATGTAGTTTCCTTCCCTATTCTAATTAGTTTGGTTTGACATCGATTTTTTTTTTTTTTTCAGATTTTAAAGTAGCTATACCTGCTTGCTTCTTAGATCCATTTGCTGGGAATCTTTTTTTTTTCCATTCTTTTACCCTGAGGTAATATCTATCTTTGGTGTTAAGGTATATTTCTTGGATTCAGTAGAAATATGGATACTATTTTCCTCTGTTAGTCTGTGTCTTTTTACTGGGGAATTGAGACCATTGATGTCAAATGACATGAATTACCAATGATTATTGATTAATGTTACTTCGTTGTTGTTGCTGTTGGTAGTGGTGGTGGTGATGGTGGTTTGTGTGCATGTGTGCGTGTGTGTGTGTCTGTGTCTGTGTTTTTCCCTTTTAAGTTTGCTAGACTGAGATTATTTCCTGTGTTTTCATGGTTGTAGTTGATCTCTTTAGGTTCCAATTTTCCCTCTAGCATCTTTTGTAGGACTAGATTTGTAGATACATATTGCTTAAATTTGGTTTTATGAAATGTCTTATTTTCTCTATTGATGGTGATTGAAAGTTTTGCTGGGTAAAATAGTCTAGGCTGGCATTTTGGTCTCAGAGCCTTCAGAACATCTGTCCAGGCCTGCCTGGTTTTTAGAATCTCCATTGAGAAGTCAGGTATTATTCGAAAAGTTTTCCCATTATACGGTACTTGATCTTTTTCCCTTGTAGCTTTTGATACTTTTTCTTTGTTCTGTCCATTTAGTGTTTTGCTTTTATGTGCTGAGGGGACTTTCTTTTCTGGTCCAGTATATCTGGCGTTCTGTATGTTTCTTATACTTTGATAGGCATCTCCTTCTTCAGGTTAGGAAAATTTTCTTCTATGATTTTGTTGAAAATATTTTCTGAGCTTTTGACCTGGGTTTCTGCTCCTTCTTCCATTCTTATTATTCTTAGATTTGGTCTTTTCATAGTGTCTCATATTTCCTAGATGTTTTGTGTCAGGAATGTTTTAGATTTAAGATTTTTTTTGACCAGTTTATTCATTTCTCCTATCATATCTTCAACACCTGAGATTCTCTTGTCCATCTCTTATATTCTGTTGGTGAAGCTTGCCTTTGTAATTACTGTGCAAGTTCCTAATTTTTTCATTTCTAGAATTCCTTATGTTTAGGCTTTCCTTATTAATTCTATTTCCATTTTCAGGTCTTGAATAGCTTTATTCATTTCCTTCAACTGTATTTTCCTGGATTTCTTTAGGGAATTTCTTCATTTCCTCTTTAAGGACTTCTATCATCTTCACATACACTGTTTAAACATATTTTTCCTGTGTTTCAGGTATGTTGGGAATATTACAGAACTGCTGTGCTAGAGCTGCTTGGCTCTAGGGGGAGACATAATGCCCTGGCTATTATTTATTGTGTTTTAAAGCTGAATCTAGGCATCTGGAATTGGGAAGTTTATAGATCTAGGTGATGACATCTGGTGTTGTCTTTGCTGGGTGTTTTTTTTTTGTTGTTGTTGTTCTTTGGTTTCTGCTGCTTCTCTGGATTTTAGGAAAGTGTGGTTGTTGGCTATGTGTTGCTTGGTAGGAAGTTTTCTGTGGACCTGTTAGGTGAAGCTACTGGGGATTTCAGGTAAAATGTGTTTCTGGGTCTTGGGAGCCAATACTTAGGAATAGGGATAGGCAAGGGATCTGAGGGGGTTCACAGGAGGGAGGAAAGCAGAAGTATTCTAGCAGGATCTGCTTATCTAGGCTCCTTGGAATGGGGGCAGAGAGTGAAGAGTGACCACCCCAGCCGGTCTGCTATAGTGTCTGTTAGAGTTGGGGGCTGGGATAAAGCAGTATATATAATTGTTGCTGTTAAATGAATATTATTCTGTAATTGTAAAAAAAAAAAAAAGAACGCGGGTGTTTTGTGAATATTCTGAATGCTTCTAAGTAAATAAAGATTTAAATTAAAAGGCTTAGCAGTTTTTAGTAATGGCTCTTAGTAATGGTTCTGCTTATTTTATATATGCAAACATATAATAAAGTTTGTTTCTTCAGTCATAAGACTTTCAAGGGTAACAGGAAGTAAATGACCCCTCCCTTAAAAGAACATAATCAAACTACTAAACCAATTTCATTTTTAAGCTATTCATAAAGATAGGGATCTTTTCTCCAAATTGTAGATTCATAGAGGAAATAAAGAGATGGGTGATATATGACTTAAAAGAAAAATGGTTAAACAAGATGTTTCTGATTAATGATTTAAATCAAAATTTAAGTGTGTAAGTCTTAATTCCCTGCTGAGACCCATGGGACAGCATGTCCCTTATGAAGGTGATTAATTCACTTGCGTAAGTTGGAAGTTAATTTTCATTCATCACACAGAAATAAGAGATACTGTTGAACTAGGATGGTTAGACTCAACATACTGTATTTATCCAATGTTAGAGAGGGAGTCTGTGGCCATGCCACCCTGAACATGCCCCATCTTGTCTGGTATCTTGAGCTAAGTAGAATCAGGCCTGGTTCATGCTGGAAGGGAGAGCCAAACAATGGGATCCAGGGTGTTTGGGAAGAAGAGAAACCCCTTTAACTATCCAACAGGGATCCCAAAGTGTTTCTTTCTCCTTATGTTCTGCTCTTAGTTTGAAACCAATAGAGATGTGAATGAGGATTTCAATTTTTTTTTCTGTACTGGATTCTCCTCTCACCCACAAAGCCAATTCCTATTTTGACTGTGTGTGGGTGGTGGTGGTGGGGGGGCGGTGGATGCTTTTAATTTTTTTCCTCGGTGAAAAGATCAAAAGCTGCTTTCCTGTGAAACAAAGACAAGAAAATGTGGTTCAGCATCTGCTTCTGGTCAGGTGAGATGTTCACTGTGTGTTCGAAGCAAGTGGAGAGGAAATAATGAAAATATTATTTTAATTATCTCAGACACAGCTCAGAGTTTCCCTCTTATTCTGAAGTCCTATTTATACACACGTTGCCCCACCGCTGTGTACTTGACCTTGCTTTCATTGACTTGGTAAATAAATCTGCAGCCTGTTTTCCCAAAGGGCTGGAACAGCAAACCTACCACTTGTGTCCCCCCCTCTAGCTCACTACCTTCCATGTGAGTCACCCAGTCACCAGACCACGGTGGATTCCCAGAGAAACTACAGTGAATGGGTGGTTTATGTCACGCACTTTATGGGATAAAAATAATTTAGGAGAAAACCAGCCCCCCCCACATAAGCATTTGCATCTATAGTAACAGAACTGTCTGTCTTAAGGCACTGTGATTTTGCTCAATCAGAGACATTTCAATCCTGCCCTATGGTGGTGGCCACTAGCTGTGTATGATGAGCTACTACATGCAGAGAGACATACTACATATATAGCCACTAAGTAAGTTAATTAAAATATCCAGCTCTTTGGTGGCACTCAACATTTCCTGCTCAGTAGTCCCACATGATCTGGTCATTATTGTACTGCACAATGCAGACTCGGGCGTTTTTTTACCCTTCCAGATATGGGTTCATGTCATCTTACAACTTGACATGATAGCTTACTTCCTTTTAAAAGATTTATTTTAATTTTAATTTTAATTGTGTGTGTCTGTCTGTCTGTCTGTGTGAGGATGTGTACATGTGTGCAGGTAGCCACATAGGCTGGGAGAAGGTCTTGGATCCCCTAGAACTGGAGCTACAGGTGGCTGTGAACCTCCTGCGCAGGATGCTGGGAAGTCAAATTAGCACCACTGCAAGAGCATTAGAGGCTTTTAGCCACTAAGTCACCTCTTCAGCCCCAATAATTTACTTCTTAAACAGTGACTTTTCTTATTAAGCAATTAGCATTTTCCTTCAGCTCCCATAATTTGCTTCTTAAATAATGACTTTTCTTATTAAGCAATTAGCATTTTTATTAGAGGAGGTTTAGAAATTATAGATAAGCCAAACAAAATTTCACTATTATTAGTTAATACTATGACTCATATATGAGTGTTTAATATTTCATGTTCTCTTTTATTTCTTCTCATATAAATGCAACACACATTTTATAATTTATCCCCCAAAATTATTAGGAATATTTCTATGCCATTTTTCTTCACATAATTTTACATGGATTTTGTTTTTTCACCTATATGGGGCATGATTTAATGAAATGGCTTCCGAGAATCTGCCTAGATTTCTGTCCTAACAATTTTCTGGTGAGTGGCAATATTTGCATGTATTTAAACAATAATGGGGAATGTTGGGTGTGGTGTTCAAGCTTGAAAAAAGATGTAAATAACTGGATTGCCTCTTTTGTAGGACAGGGGCATTGCAGTGAGGACAGGAGGCAGAGCAGGGACAAAAAGATGTGACCACCAGGTGGCAATAGCACACAGTACAAGGTGGGTGTTGCTCTGACCAATTTGCAAGGTGGGGCAGGAAGTCCTTCTAGCTCAGAGGCCTGCAGGGGACGTTGGGGAACCTAGTCCTTTCATCAGAAAGGGGGGTCTGTGGCTAGGTGGCACAGCTCTGGATGTGTCTGGGCTAGATAAAGACAACCCTGTTTAGGGGTCTTAATATAGTTGCGGATTTACTTTTATCTAAAGATAAACAGAGGTGACTTGTGATTCTTGGATTAAACAAAGCAGGCAGGTTTTGGATTATTTAGAAGTACATTTATGAGCTGTCCATGATGGAACATGCCTGTGAATCATAGCACTGGGGTGCTGAGATAGGATACAAGTTCAAGGGCAGCCTGACCTAAGCTAGACTTTAAGAGAAGGGGGTGGGGTGGGGAAGGGGTGGGGAGGGGTGAGGGGGTGAGGAGGGGGGAGGGAAGAAGATAGATTCTAAATAATGATTAGATTGGTAAATAAATAAGATATACAGAGATATGCCAAGAATAATTTACATCTTGTTACTAATTCCTTCAATGAACAAACATCCTCTATTCTTATGCCAGAAAATGAACACGGGGGTGGAGAAAGATTCTGCCCTTGATTTAAAGAAAGTATCCAAGAGAGGGCCCTTTGAACAGCAGGATGGACTCTGAAATTTACACAGGGAGCTGTTGATTGCTTCTTTTGTTTGGTTTTCCTAAAATGTAATCTAACTGCTAATGATTATTTTATGGTAGCAGCACTGGGCAAACATATTTGAAACATGTATTGCAATTGATCTACTTTTACCTGTGGGTCAGCTAGTGTTGACTGACAACTTGCCAGAATCTAGAATCACCTGGGAGACAGGCCTCTGAGCATACCCGTGTGACTACATCTTGGCTGTATTGACTGAGGTGGGAAATCTTCCCTGCTGTGTGCAGTGGCAGCTCCCAGCTGGCTCCTGAGCTGCTTAAATGGAGAAAAGGAGCTGGGAGGCTGCAGGTGTTCATCCCTTCCTGATTTATCAATGTGGATGTGATGCAACAGCTGTTCCAGGCTCCTGGTACTTTGACTTCCCACATGGAATGTAATGGACATGCAGACATGCAAGCAAAACACTCAAACATATTAAATTAAAACAAATAAATCTTTTAAAACTAATAGTGAGTCTGGCACTATGCCCAGCCCCTCCCAAATCCAAGGTCGTTAAGGAATACTTTGAAAATTTAGATTCCAAAAAGTTGGAAACCAAGAAGAAATGAGTAAATTTCCAAATGCATATGACCCACCAAGCATAAATCCATGAGATACCAAGAATATAAGCAAATCTGTACCTGGCAAGGAGATTAAAGTAGTAATTCAAAGTCTTCCCCACAAATAAAAGTCCAAAAGGCCTACAAAAATTTAAAGGGAAATCTAAAACCAATAATTCTGAAGTTGTTTCACCAAATGGAAAGTAAGGAACATTACCAAACTCATTCTGTGAAACTCTATTACCCTGATATCAAAACTGGACAAATGTCATAACAAAAGAAATCTATAGACCTGAGTACATAAGAAGGACATATACCATGGCTAAGCTGGTTTCAACCCACAGGTGCATATTGTTTCAACACACACAAATTAGGAAATATAATATGCCACATAATTAACCTCAACTAAATAAATTATATAGCTTCTTAATAGGCTTGGGAAAAGCATCTGACACAGTTCAATGTATTTTCATAGTAGAAGTCCTGAGGAAATTAGGAATAGATGGAAGATACCTCAAAATAAGAAAGTCTATTTATGACAAGATGGTAGCTAACGTTCCACTAAATGATGAAAAGTCAAGGACATTTCCTGTGAAATCAGGAACTCCTTCACTGATTTCATACTCTACTTTTATTTAATATAGTGCTCAAAGTCTTAGCTAGAGCAGTAGAAAAACAGAAAGATACAAAGGCATAGAAATATTGTAAGGAAGACATAACTAATCTCTATTTGCAGATGATATGATTATATACTTAAGAGACCTATTGACTCCACCAGACAATTCTAGATGAGAAAGCACTTTCAGTAAAGCAGTAGGATGCATCAACATATAAATATCAGGAGGCTTTCTATATTTAAATCTCAAAGTTGTTGGAAAGTAATCAGGAAAAGAAACTCATTTGGAGATGGCTCAGAGGTTAAAGACACTGGCTGCTCTTCCAGAGGTCTTGAGTTCAAGTCCCAGCAACCACTTGGTGGCTCATAACCATCTATAATGAGATCTGGTGCCCTCTTCTGGCTTGCAAGCATACACACAGACAGAACACTGTATACATAATAAATAAATAAATCTTTTTTTTTTTTAAATCCTAAAAATTGCATAAAAACACAAAAGACCATGGAATGCTGAACCAACCCTAAGTGGAAATAGGAAAGAAAAAAAAAACAGAAATAAATAAGAAATATGAATAAGAAATAAGCTGAAGATATCAAAACATCTGACCTCAAATTATACTACAGAGCCATAATGGCAAGGGCCGCAAGTACAAGTACAAAAACAGACATGTAGACCAATAAAACAGAATGCAGGACATAGAAATAAACACACACAGCTATGGCCACCAAATAGTTGGCAAAGGTGTTAAAAAGATATGCTATCCAGCAGTGCCAGGAAAATTGTATATCTACCTGCAGGAGGATGAAAATGTATTGACATCTCTCACTCTGCACAAAGACCAATTAAAAACTGATCAAAGACCTTAACTTCACACAGGAGATCAATATCTAGACTACGTGAAGGACTGTGGGAATTATACATACCAAAACCAAAAGTGTCAACCAATAAACAGGCAAATGAACTGGACAGACAGTTCTCAGAAGAAGAAACAGGAGTGGACAATAAGTGTTCAATCCCTTATCAGTTTGACACACAAACTCATCACTATGAAACCATAGCCTTTCCTTTCTTGTTTGTACCCGAGTTCTTACATCTAGTGTAACAGGAAACAGTGTAGACATTTAAAAATTTCCAGTGGTTTAAAAGTTCAGTGACTTTTCAAATTCAAATGTCTTAACTTCGGGTGTCTCCAAACCAAGCCAAAGACTTTCTTACTCCAAGAGGGAAGACCCAGTGCACAATCACAACCAGATCAAAGCAAAAGCAAAACCCAACAGTGTAAACAACCCAGAGATCAGGGACTCACTCGTGATCTTCTGGCTCCAAAGGGCTTGGGCATTTCCACTTCTCCGCCTCTGCTATGCACAGCCCACAACTTGTCTAGTAGGCTTAGGCTGGCTCCACTCTGCACCTGCCACTGTCCTTGATGGTCATCCCATCAAGGGTGTTCTGGTGTCCCTAATGCGCTGGGGCCTCCACTGCAGCTGAGGCTGCACCTTCACCAATGAATAGTCTCTTTTGGGGTTCCAGCCCTGCCACATGAAGGCAAGTATCAACATCTCTCTGTGACCCATTCAACCTTGTACCCTTCATGATGCTAATGTCAGCACCACCTGGGACACATCATTCACCAGCTTCTGCTGCCAGCTTGATGCACACAGCCTTGCCCCCACACTGGACTGGACCACAGTTTCAGTGCACTGACACCCAGGAAGGCTTCAACTCAGCTGTGCTGGTCTCTTGTTAATCACAACAGATTTTTTTTTCAGCTGCAGCCAACTAGCAGCTATTGTCCCAGTAGAGTAAAGCCTTTAGTTCCAGACTCTTAATTCAAATATATCACGCAAATTGCCCTGGCAGTGCCTTTGAGTGAGTGTGAAATTTCCAAGACAGGACTCCATCATCTTCATTTCCCTCCTCATTGTTATTTTCCAAACTCCTACAGACTTGGAGAAGTTCTGAGCACCTGATGGCTTTCCAAGACAAAACCTTCAAAGGCTTCCTGCAGTCCTCACTCAAAACAATATGGGGGATGTTAAAAACCATTGAGTTCTAATCCTAATTTTGCTATAAAGTCACACAATCTATTAGTATTCTCTAGAGAGGAACAGGACCAATAGAATGGATATATATTATAAAAGGAATTTAGTAGAATGGCTTACATGGTAGGGGTTGGGTATCCTTGAAGCTCCCTACACACTGAGAGTCTGTGAACCCTGCTGCATCCATGAAACTGGATGTCTCAGTAGTCCCATTTCCACACTGAAGGCCTGGAAGAATCCTGCAGAATCCCTGCTCTTCAGTCCACACTAGAGGGTCCAAAGGGCTGGTCCTTATGTGGGGGTGGACAGTCCAGCAACAGCAGAAGCAGCAATGGGACAGACAAACAGATTGTCACCTGGAAGCCAGGCTGGCAGCCTCATTCCTCTCTGGGCTTCTTTTTACATTTATTATTTATTTATTGTGTGTGTGTTCCTGTGTGTGGTAGTCAAAGGATCCACATGGTTCCAAGGGATTCAGTTTGGGCTGTCAGACTTGCCAGCAAGCCTCTTTACCCTATCAGCCATATCTCCAGGTCTCTTTGGACCTCTTTGTGTCTGGAATAATTTCTGGAAGGTTCTACCTACTGGGGGGAGGGTCTTGTCCCCTCAGTAAGTGCTTCCTGGAAGTGTCCTGACTGTTAAGGGTACAACTAATTACTATCTAATTTGATTTAAGGTTCAGTCCATAGGACAGGACTCCATCTGTGTAGCTGGGGGCATGTCATCTTCCACTCTGGAGTGACAATTCAATGATGTGGCTTGTTTAGGGATCACTCATGATCCTGTAAATATGCTGAACAAACTCACCGTTTCACTGAGCTACGCTGGTCTGCCATTGAAGCCCTGTCTGGGGGTAAGCTGACTTTGTTCATGACCCCCTTAAAAAAAAGCTTGCACAGTGAAACTAAGTATTGTGTAAGATATAAAGCATTTGATTTTTTTGTTTGTTTAATGCACACAATCAATTCACGTGGTTAGTTGAAGATCTGAGCATAGGATTATAATTTAGCCTGGGAAACTGAAGCAACACAGAAAGAAATCAGAAAATACAAAATCATTTCCTTTGCCAAACATGGCAAAGTGTGCAGAGAAAAAAGGAGTGTTAGTGTAATGATAAAATTGAATTAAGACTTAATCAGGTGGCAGCTATTCAAAGAAGTGATTTTAACATAAAAGGCATATCTTATTTGAGGTCCCTGTTTGATTATTTCAGTTATTTTCTTTTCCACTCATTCTTTGAGGAGTTCAGTGTATTTTAAGTCTTCTTCAACACCCTCCCCCAATAGTGTGCTCTTTCTCTCCCTCTCTCCAACAACCGCTCTCATCTGTCTTTGTTAAGATTGCCCAATGACCACAGACATCTCTATAGGTGTCTTTGTAAACGTGTTTGTAGGTTAGGACTAGATTCTTAAGCTCCAATCCTAAGAACTGAGAGGACTGAAAAGAAGGCTTCCAGAAACAACCACCCTCAACGTTTGGCATCAGATCAAAAGGGGTACAGCAAGTTCCAGTCTCCAAACAAATCTTGTCCCCTCCCAAGCCTCTCTGGCTCTTGTCGGGACTTGCTGCCAGACTGGCTGAGACCTCCAGCCACCCCCAGCAATCACAGCGGTGGTTTTGCTTACTGTAAGATTTCCAGGAGGTCACAAAGGCTACCTCCCTTCAGCGGGCAGAGTACCTTGCAAAAGGGCTCCTTTGGTCCTGGCTGGCTTCAGATCATCTGTGGCAGAAATCAAGATGTCCCTGGACCTCATGCCTTGTCTTCATATTCGAAGGCACAGGAATTAGAGGATGAAACATATAGGAATTACAGACATATTGAACAAAGGATTTTTGCACTTCTGCATCCAACGCGGATTGCTGGAATACTTTGCAAAGTCCTTGTCATAAGCAACTCAATAAGATGGCTTTGGGTCCACACTTTTCCTGGAATCTTCTGCCTCCTGCCGTTACAGTTGACATGGGCTAACCCTTTCTCTGGTGAACACATTAATGATGCCCTTAGGCAGGCTAATGACCTTTGCTTAAAGTTTAGATGGCCTTTGGGATCGCTTTGAGAATTTAAGGGAAGATTTTTGTTTTTAAGCAAACGCAGTAACAGGATATGTTATCTATATATGCATGTATGCATATATAAACATATACTGATATATATGCATATACATATACGTCCTGTACTCACATATGTTAGTACATTTGTGTGTATACATTATTTTTTCAAATAAAGTTAACTAATTATGTAACTCAGTTTGCCGATTGCCTGTCACCCCCGCAGGTGCCAGGGTTTCCAGGAATCAAGAATTGCCTTGAGTTTTTTAGACCCCTCTTTTTGGTTGCACCCCCACCCCCACTCCCAGTCCTAGGACTTTCCCTTCACACGTGGCCAGGTCACCGGCACAATGACCCCAGCTCAGAATCTCGTCTTGTGCCCCCTCAACACCCAAGCCCCAGAGTCTCCTGCGTTCCTTCCTCTTCCCGGCGTCAGCGGGTGCCCACTGGTAAGACCTCTCCCGGGTGGCCGGGGCACCGGGTGTTACGCTACAGCCCCCAGTCTCTCCCAGGTCCCCTTGCCACACGTGGAGCACTTGACCACTGGAAGGAAGAGATGTGGCCCGGCCTGCGGCCGCCCTGAATCGAGAGCCTCGGGGACAGGCGTCATGGAGAAGGAGGTGGGGATGGAGAGCGAGCCGCGCCCTCGGGCCGGCCTGGAGGGAGCCGCGGCCGCAGCCCGAGGGCCCCGCGTCGCTCTCCCGAGCCAGGGTTCTCGGGAGCGGGCCGCGCAGGAGACGTTGGCAGGAGGGGTTCGTGGCTGTTGGGGGAACCGGCTCCCGGGGAACAGTCCCTTCCAGGGCGGCCATTGTGGATAGGCCGCCATCTGCCCTCCCTGGGGACGCCGGCCAGAGGGGCGCGAGTGGCGACGTGCCTGTGCGGTGCGTCCGGCACGCCGGGCTTTGCGGCTCAGGAGCCCCGGGCTGCGCGGTTGGCCGCACCCCGCAGCGCCCCGGGGGGGCCGAGCATCAGCGGGCAGCGCTGCAGGTGAGCGGTCGCTAGGGCGATGAGGACCTGGGAGCACGCCCGCCGCGGTTGGCATGGAAGCGGCGCCGCTGGGCTCGGGGCGGCCGCTGATTGGCTGATTCAACAGACGCGGGTGGGTCGAAAGTCCTCAGTGGCGAGCGCCGCAGCCTAGGCGGCTGGAACCGGCGCCTCTGGAATCTCTCCACTCTGGGTCTCCTCCCTCCGCGCCGGCCCCGCCCGCCCCGCCCGGGGAGATCGCCCCAGGGAAGAACCTGAGAAGCAGGGCCGACTGTAGGTTCCCAAGCAGGTTTGGGACCCTTCCTCTGTTGAGAAGCACCTGCCTGTCACCTGGGAAGGGTACTCACCTGTCCTCAGTTAGGGATCCTGGATTTAGTCTCAGGTCAGGAAGTGGGATGGAGTGGGAGGAAAATCATGGATCCTAGGCTTAGCGCCCCACTCCCCTAAATCAATGTGGGCTGAGAATCCCGATGTGGAGTTTGGGCAGGCTCTCTGCAATTTTCAGCCTGGGTTCAGAATAAAGCCCTTTCAGCCCTTGTTTGGTTCTGAGTTGGTTGCTCTGGTGCCTGCACTGTCATTCGGGACCTTAATGTTTGCTGGGAAGTTGAGAAACTGGTGGTGACTCTGGGCCGTGGTGCTCTTCCCTCTAGAGTTCTCTGCATTCCTGGGCCCCAAGGTTGAGAGGTTGACTAACTGTGTCTCCTTCTCTTTCCTGGATAGCAGCAGGCTCTGGCTTGCTAGGCGATGCGTCGCCACAGCGACAAGAGTGGAGTTGCTCTGCCTCCAGTGGGCCAAGGTCCTGATGATTGTCAGATGCTCACCCGAGCTCAGCTCGGCCAGGATCCCCCACAGAGAACCGTCTTAGGGGTGCTGACTGAAAATGAGCAGTACAGAAGGACCTGTGGCCAGGTAATGACCCAGGAGCACTAGGAAATATGCCATGGAGATGGTTTTCTGTGCCAGTTCGTGTGCACGTGTGTCCGAAATGCCAGGAAATATACCATGGAGAAGGTGTGCTGTGGGTGTATGTGTGTGCGTGCAGGGGCGTGCGTGTTCCCGTGTGTGTGTGTGTGTGTGTGTGTGTGTGTGTGTGAGAGAGAGAGAGAGAGAGAGAGAGAGAGAGAGAGAGAGAGAAACACCAGGAAAGATGCTGGAAAGAAGGTGGAGAAGGCTTGCTATAGCAGTGAGCTTGTGTGCGTGTGTGCGTGTGTGCGTGTGTGCGTGTGTGCGTGTGTGTGTGTGTGTGTGTGTGAGAGAGAGAGAGAGAGAGAGAGAGAGAGAGAGAGAGAGAGAAACACCAGGAAAGATGCTGGAAAGAAGGTGGAGAAGGCTTGCTATAGCAGTGAGCTTGTGTGCGTGTGTGCGTGTGTGCGTGTGTGTGTGTGTGTGTGTGTATGTGTGTGTGTGTGTGTGTGTAGGGTTCCCGCCTCCTACTCTTAATATCAAGGACATAAGTCTAGGGACTGTTTGGGTTAAGCATATACTAAGTGATTCAAGAGCTAATCAGAAAGGGTGTTATTACTCTGGGCTATAGTGCTGGAGGTGCTCTGGGTCAGAAAGGTGTACAGTAGGAGCCAGGCCACCAGGAATGAATCACTGAGAGCCTGTGCTGTGTTCAGTGGGCACAGCGTATGTACTTTGTAAATACAGCATAGCTTACTTTATAAATAAATAAAGGTTGCTTCTAGAGCACACAGCTCTACCACTACAGACAAGGAATGGGCACTGAGATGTTGCTTGTCTGCTGTGAACTAACTATAGGATCTTCCATTGAAGACAGAAATTCAGACTTTTAAGAGAGGAGATATGAGTCTGCATCAAGGGTTTTTTGTTTGTTTGTTTGGGATAGAAAATAGAATCTCCCCTAAGCCTGTCATTAGACAAACCCATACAATGATGCTTCAGTTCTGTATTACAAGTCTATGGAACCCCGTGGTTACAAGAGTCCAGTCCATTAGGTGGGTGGGTTTAAAGGTGAGGCTAGATATTCTTTTACCCTCCCAAATGTTATGGTAGAGGCTCATTTGGAAGCCCCTCATCTGCTGCCTTCAAGTTCTCTGGATTGGTGGTGGGGATTCCCAAGACAACCTTGTTAATGCTTTGGGTCAAGTTGAGTGAAAATAGTTTTAACAGGCCTTACTTAACAATATTCACTTCTTTAAACTTACAGTCTGAAACCTGAATTTATGAATCAGAAGTGGTGTCTTACTGAATGACCTTGTTTCATCACCCTCATGGTGGCTGCCTGGAGCCACTGCTTGGTGCCTCCTCTACACTCCACCCACCCTCCTTAGAAACTGGTCTCCTGCCTGATTCCCCATTCTTCTTTATTTATTTGTTTGTATTTTGATTTTAAAATAACCTGATTTCCCTATTACTGCGCGTGTACACGTGTACATGCATGTTGTATGTGCACGTGTACACGTGTACATGCATGTTGTATGTCTGTGAGCATGCATGCCACCGAATTCATGTGGGGGTCAGAGGGCAAGCTGGGCAGCTCCTTCTCTCCTTCCAGGGCTTGGACTCAGGTCACTGGGCTTGGCAGCAAGTGTCTTCTTGTGGCTTCAGTCCTTAAACTTCCATAACTCTTGCTCCTTCAGAATAAGGAATAAGATGACTGTACCCTGCTTTCTCAAAAGAATACTGTGCCAGAACCTTTATTCCTCTTGTTCCAGGGAGTAGAGGGAGTCTAGCCCAAGCTGACTTTGCCCTATTACGTAGCTGTAAATGGCCTCAAATTCAGGATCCTCCTACCTCAGCCTCCCTAGTGCAGGAACTACGGGTTTGTTCCCTTTGGATCAGCAGCCAGAACCCAGAATGCTCCCTTGTACCCTTGCTATCATGCTCTGTGACTGACGCGTCCCAGCTCCTGTGCCTGTGGGAAGTACCTCCCAGCCTCTTGGCTTTCCAGGTGCCTCTCCAGAAACTCATCTCTTTCTTTAGTTTCTCTTCTCCTCGGGATCAAACCCAGACATGCACAGATGTGTGGTAATCACTTCCCGTCTCCAAACCCGTTCAGCCGCTCAGCTCTATGCAGCTTCTGCCCCAGTTACAGCACGATTTCTTGGAAATTGGATTTCTCAATACTATGTGCATTCCACCAAGGTGACAATGTGGGATGACACCTTCTCTGTGGTATTCCTAGTGTCTAGAAAAGAGATGTGCCTGGCCAGGCAAGCATAGTGGGTTTGTTGATTGGAAGTTCTCTGTCTCTGGGTCTTCTCTCACTTTTTTTTTTCTTGATATATTAGCACCTTCATATGATTGACCACTCTTCCTTCTTTGAAATAATTTCTTCTTGCTCACCTTGGGGAACATTGCTCTTTCTAGATGTGTTATGTTTCACATTGCCTCTCCTTAGTGTCTTGCCCATGATGTGTGTGTGCAGGTGTATGCAGGTGCTCTCTCTCTCTTGCACATGCACACACACACACAGATAATAGAGATAGAGAGAGAGAGAAAGAGAACACAAAACTCAAACCCAGAAGTAATATGAGTCATGGCTTATTATAACTTGTTTCTTGGGATTTTTTTGGTATCATTTTATTGCAAACATTTTTTCAATGAACATGTTTAACTTGCCCAGTGGAAAGTAAATTCATGGAGTGATGTATGAACTGGAAAGAGGCATCTGATAAGTACCATGGTTAAATACAAGCAAAATGTTCAGGGAGTCAAAAGGCCAGTTCCTAAGACTGCCCTGGCTGCCCTGGCTTCCATGCATGACTCTCCTTAGACAGGACCACCATTGTTCCTGTAGTTCTTGCTGCAAGAGCAAAGAAAAGAAGCGATTTCAGACAATTCCCCCAAGGGTAATGATGTTGTTATACAAAAAGATTTTCATACCATGGAAGAGCATTTTGTAGCACAGGGTTCCAAAGTCATAAGGCTTTCCTGAGTAACTGGCCAGGAGATGGAAGCTTTATGGGCACCTGCAATGGAAGGTTAGGTGTTTAAGCAGAAGACTAGAGGGATTCAGTAACTAGGTATCAAGGTTGCTGCTGAGTTCTCATAGAATACTGCAGTGCTGTAAATGTAAAGGGCAATTTGCAATTTTCCTCTTGTGCAATATAACTGATCAATTTTCTAAGCATGTTACAGCTCTTCTTGTTTTTATAGTCGTGAGTTCTCTTTAATACCCATGTAAAGAAGATGATGAATTTTAAGCGGGACTCTTCCCATAGGACAAATGTAAACAAGACCAAAGGAGAAGTCATATTTCAGAGGTTCAGTATTTGGAACTAGAGGGTCGGCTTAGATATCTCTACTTGTAATTTGCTCTCACTTTCCCAAGCTACTGCTTTGAGTGGCACGGGCTCATATTAATCCCAATGAATGGTGCCCAACAATGGATGTAACGGGTTTTTTTTTTGTTTTGTTTTGTTTTGTTTTTAAGGAGATCACAACAGTCAGATGTTTTTCTGGATCAGAAAATGTCTTCCCTGCGGCTGCAAAGAAAGCGCTCCCTGACCACGGGGTCAGTGAGCCAGCCAAGCACGGATTTGATATCTACATGGATGATTCTGAACAGGGGGACCGAGACAGCTGCCCGGGGAGAGAGGGCATAGTATTTGAGGACGTTTATGAAGTTGACACCAGTACGCTCAAGTCAGACCTCCACTTCCTGCTGGATTTCAACACAGGTAATCTGAGCCCCCCCCGGGCTGCTGGTGCCCTGGGCTCACAGCCCTCTGCCGTGTTCCAGAGGAGAGCAGCCGGCAGCAGAGACAGGAAGTGATGACAGTGTTCATAGCGTCCTGTGAGGGTGAGTGGCTGTGATGAGCCTTTAATGACATGACTTACCGGACCGCGTTGCACCTCTGCAGTTTCCCCAATGCTGGTCGACTCCACTGCCCACGCCCAGTTGGAGGAATCGACGGACCTTGGTTCAGATGTGATTAACGTGACTGAGTATGCGGAGGAGATTCACCGCTATCTTCGAGAAGCTGAAGTGAGTTTCCCCAGCCCCGGGGGTTCAATCTCTAGACACTAAGCTCTGTTGTCGTATTACAAACTCTTGGCCATGGCCACTAGCAAGTGGCACCAATGTGAGATCTTTAAAACATAAGAAATCTATGAAAGAAAAGAGAAGAAAGAAAAGAGAAGAAAGGAAGGAAGGAAGGAAGGAAGGAAGGAAGGAAGGAAGGAAGGAAGGAAGGAAGGA
>CAJQZJ010032244.1:837734-851761 GCA_907164525.1 Lophiomys imhausi
GGAAGGAAGGAAGGAAGGAAGGAAGGAAGGAAGGAAGGAAGGAAGGAGACTCTGAGCCCAAGTACTTGGGATAAGGGACACCCAACCTGATGTCATTCATAGTACTGAGTATCAAATCCATACATGCTTTCTATATAATTTCAAGTACCTGTCTCATATACTCATGAGTAACACATACCAATGTTTCCCTTCCTGCTTTACACCAGCTCATTACATGACAGAACTAGAATCACATGTTTCCTCCTTACCATGTGATATGTATTTGGCTGGGAATTACAGTCCTCCCGGTCTTGGCTCGTGTGATTTCATCACAAAGTAGGAACAATGCTAGGGAGTGGTGTCTTTGCTAGTGCCACCATTTGAAGAACCACACTCTTTCCTCCACCAGGTAAGATACAGACCCAAGGCTCACTACATGAGGAAGCAGCCGGACATCACGGAGGGCATGCGCGCCATCCTGGTGGACTGGCTGGTGGAGGTTGGGGAAGAATATAAACTCCGCACAGAGACGCTGTACTTGGCTGTCAACTTCCTGGACAGGTTTCTTTCCTGCATGTCTGTTCTGAGAGGGAAATTGCAGCTTGTCGGGACAGCAGCTATTCTCCTGGCTTCGTAAGCGTTCTTTCAGCTTGTGAAATGCCACCTGTCAAAGCACCCGATTTACCTCACTCCATTTACTGAAGAAATGTAATGCTTGCAGTTAGGACTCTTTTGATAAGAGGCCATGCATAATCCTTGCAGGTTAACCGAGGAAGTGAATGTTGCCCTTACATTTACTCTTCAGGTCAGATGTTTGAAATTTGTAGAAATAGGTTCACCTTCACAACTGAAGCAATCGTCAGCTCAGGTTCAAGATCGAACTTGGGTGTTCTGCACTGCAGTCTCTTGGATGAATTTTAATACAAGCAAAAATCCTATTTAGAGAGGTTTTGGTTTCACAAGCGCTGTGGTACTGCTTTGGCAAATAACACTGAGTAACACAGCTCGTTCATTTCATTTGGCGGATGGATGGTTTATCTGGTTCTGGTTTCTGTCAGTGACTCCTCACAACACCTCATTGAGGGGGGGAAGGTGATGTGGGTTGTGGCTAAGCTGCCTTAAAGTGATCTATACTTTCTATTCTTCTGGCCTCAGATGTATTAGTTGTTAATGTGACAATTAAAAAAAAAAGAAGGCAGGCTATGATTTCCTTTAAAGAAAGCAGGACCAAAACAGAAGGAAAGAATGACAATATAGAAATTATATTGTTATTTTTCTCTTGGCTATTCAGTGTCATTTGCTAATTAATGAAGTTGAATAGTTGAACATGATCTTCAAAGCCCCCCTCCCAAAAACCAAAACCAAAACCAAAACTATGGCATTTTTTTTCTGTTATTGGGTTTAATCCTAACATTCTTCTCATGAAGTCACCTAATATCTATTCAGTCAACAAGGATCCAGTTGAAGTTTGTGTCCTTTAGACTCACTTAGTGTTTCAGAGTCTCCCTGCCATGATTCCCAGCCATCAATATAACATGTCCTTGTAATACTTTCTTGGGCTGGGAAAAAGCTCGCAATATGTTCATTAAACAGTTGTGTGACAGTTCTGTGGAAGTAGGAGTATAAAATGAAGGAACCTGCAGGGCCATCCAAGAGAAAAGGAACTAGAGACACGTGTTGTAAACCTTTCCCCTGATGATTCTTTACTTTCCCCAGGAAATATGAAGAGATCTATCCGCCTGATGTGGATGAGTTTGTCTACATCACCGACGATACGTACACCAAGCGGCAACTGCTAAGGATGGAGCATCTGCTTTTGAAGGTTCTAGCATTTGATTTGACCGTTCCAACCACCAACCAGTTTCTCCTTCAGTACTTAAGGCGGCAAGGAGTGTGCGTGAGAACGGAGAGCCTGGCCAAGGTATGCCCCAGAACTTCCAGGGACATCTAGTGCTGAAGAGGCTGAACAGCCATCTTTCGAACCATCCTGCATTTCTGCCCCTCCCGGCTTTCAATCTTGGTAGAGATGGAAGGCAGTTAACTCTAAGAACATGACACCCGATCACAAGACATTGCTATTGATGGCACTTTGGCAGGGCACAGTCACGTAACTTCCAACTATGGAAGATGCTTAAGCTTGGTAACTGCCCCTTTAGAGTCACAGTCTACAGGTGAGCAGCATCTTTCAACTTGAGAGCAACGTGAATGTGGTTGAGCTTTGTTTGAATCTTTTCCTAACTCATTAGGTATTGAAGCATTATGAAGTTTACAGCCGTTTTGACCTTTAGCTAAAATGATCAATATTCTGGCTCGGCCAGTGAACTTGCCACAGGATACCCGTGATACCCACGCTATGTAAAGAGTAATAAGGATGACTACAAAAAATTTCCCTAGCATTATTCTTCTGTCATGTCTCCAGTGGCATTGCTTGAGCTTGAGAACTGCATGAGTGTGCCTAATAATTACTAGCACTAACATGATCATGCCTTTGCCTTCTGACTGACGGCTCTTCCTATTTGAGATGCGAGGTCAAATCTCTCTTATCTGACCACCATAAAGTCTGGCACGGGATGCTGGTGGACTCATCATTAGGTTCTAGTGGAATGAAAATAAGGCATCAATCAATTGATGAGTGGAAATTCCAGGTTTACTGACAGTTTCAGTCAAATTTGACCTTGCTCACATTTCTAACTCCACTTAGTTTTTCTCTCTTGTGCTTAGTATGTTGCAGAACTGAGCCTTCTCGAGGCTGACCCATTCTTGAAATATCTTCCTTCCCTGATAGCTGCAGCAGCTTACTGCCTGGCAAACTATATTGTGAACAGACACTTCTGGGTAAGGTACTTCCTTCTTCCTAGCTGGAGCATAGTCAAGGCTCGTACAAAAAACTATTCAGTGATTTCAATGCTCAGAATGGGCGGGCACACCTCTTTTGAGGGAAAGTTACTTTCATGATAACTGGCTGTCAAGACAGCAGACCGCAGCTTGTTCCCAAGTCTTCCAGACTAGCTGCCATGGCTTTGACTCCATGGCTAACCTCTGTGAGAAGCAGAGATGGGAATGGAATCATGGAGATGTCAGGAAAGGCCTGGAAATCGCGGTGCCCACCAATATGTACAGAGGACTTTGAAGTTTAGCCACTGGCCATCTCACACAAAAGTTGATCTTAGACAGCTGGGGTGGTGCACACCTATATTATCAGCACCTTTGAGGTGGAGGCAGAAGGATTGGGAGTTTGAGTCCAGTCTGGACCACATAGGGAGACTGTCTCGATAAAATAAACATTATTAGCATTCACCTTCTGTTACTCATTTAAGGTTTCTGAAAGAAGAGGCTACAAATCCTTTAGGTGGATATGCACAGTCACTGAGGACTCAACCCCTTCACTTCATAATCAGATATGTTCAGATTGCTAAACTCTCATAAAGTTACATGAAAAAAAATTTTTTTTCTTTTCTGTTTCAATTAGCCAGAAACACTCGCTGCATTTACGGGCTATTCATTAAGTGAGATTGCACCTTGCCTTGGTGAGCTGCATAAAACATGCCTCAACATACCCCATCGACCTCAGCAGGCAATCAGGGAGAAGTACAAGGCTTCAAAGTAAGTGGGCACTCTCCCCTCCTCGCTTTCTAGGTTGTTGTGGAATGAGAACTAAAAAGAGAATAAATTCTATCCTCCGGTAGGCTGGAAAACAAGGTTGCTCGCTAAAGTCAAGAAAAGGAATTTGGAAACAACTTGCCAGCATTTGGCAATTAGAGTTAGCTGGCTTCCTTGTGACCACTCAGACTCCTGGAGGCTTTCTGTAGCCTGACTGGCATCCCTGGCCCTGGGCTGACCTTGTTGCGCTCGCTCTCCTTTCAGGTATCTTCACGTGTCCCTCGTGGAACCACCTGTAATTCTTCCTCTTCAATGAGCAGCGAAGCTGAAGCACCAGCCCCAGAGTGCAGCAGCCACGTCACATCGGCAGTCTTGCTCTGACTTGGGTCTACTAATGTCAGCTGTACAATGACATCTTGAACGTGTAAATGTTAGGTTCTCTTAGACTTTAGTAGTTTATATAGATCTAGACAAGCATTTTAAAAGAATAAACAACTTGCTGTATGGCCACGTGTTAGGCCTATTTACTAGTTGGCATAGATGACACTCACACCCAGACTCTTAGTTGTGAGTTACACACGTGTATGTCCTGGCTGTGTCAACACTATTCCAAGTTGGTTGTATAAGCATCACATGCTTCCATGATTATGTGCTTTGAGGCAGCTAAGCCTTTCCTACTACCCTGGGAAGCTCTCTGTAGACCCACGGAATGAAAAGGAGAAAGGCCAGCTCCGAGGGACTGTAATGAGACCAGAGTTGCTTCTGTATGTCCCAGCTTTCCTCTACAGCCCTCATCAGTACAGCATCAGGCATCCAAGAATCTCTTGGGTTTGAGTATCTTTTGGGGGCTGCACAAACCATGATCCATTCTCACCTAGAGGTATCGAGGTCTTTTGTAAAGGGCTGCCATCTTGTCTCTCCAACTTGGATCCAGGTAAGCAAAGGCACAGATTTTAATTGTAGAAGATACTTTGGCAGATAGAAAAAGCCACCTTCACTACCAAATGACACTTTCAGATTAAAGAATCCGAAACCTCTGCATTTCCCTGGGGAGATATCCATCCCAAACTTTGCCCTGTGTGGGAGGTGGGTGTGTGAGAATGAAAGTGAATTAATTTTGTCAGCTGGCTTCCTTACCGTCCTCTCTTTCTCTGTCTGGGCTGTGGCCTCTTACTGGCTGCTGCCCATGCTCAGACACACCCAGAAGTGTGCTTTACTGACCTCCAGCTGACGGCCAACAGTAACTACTGCACTTACATTACTGAGATTGCGCAATCCCCAGAGAGGCTGCTCTTTGATACTGCGCAGGTGAGATTTGAGCCCGGGGAAGTGAAAGCAAGACAAAGGAGCCATCTCTCTCCCCAAGACAGGAAGGAAAAAGAAAAATGACTTTGGTCTCAAGGTTGTGTGAAGCTTGCTGGAGACTGAATGAACCCTAAAAATTATGCTATCATCAGACTGACCTCCATAGTGGCTGTACAAGCCTGCACTCCCACCAGCAATGGAGGAGGGTTCCCCTTTCTCCACAACCTCACCAGCATGTGCTGTCATTTGAGCTTTTGATCTTAGCCATTCTGACAGGTGTGAGATGGAATCTCAGAGTCGTCTTGAGTTGCATTTCTTTGATGATTAAGGATGCTGAGCATTTCTTCAAACATCTCACTGCCATTAGAGATTCCTCCTTTGTGAATTCTTTGTTTAGCTCTGCTTCCCATTTTTTGATTGGATTATTTGGATTCTTGGTGTTTGATTTCTTGTGTTCTTTATAAATTTTGGATATTTGTCCTTTGTCAAAAGTGGGGTTGGTAAAGATCTTTTCCCAAACTGTAGGTTGCTGTTGTAATTTAGAAAGTTTGGAATAGCCCTACTCAAGAGACCCGGCCATACCACTTCTGGGTATCCACCCAAATGATTCCTCACCAAACCACAAGGACATATCCACATCTATGTTCATAGCAGCCTTATTTGTAATTGCTAGAAACTGGAAAAAACCCCAGATGTCCCTCAACTGAAGAATGGATAAAAAATTGTGGTACATTTACACAATGGAATACTACTCAGCTATCAGAAACAAGAAAATCATGCAATTTGCAGCCAAATGGATGGAACTAGAAAAGCTCATCCTGAGTGAGCTAACCCAGACCCAGAAGGATGCACATGGCATCTACTCACTTATAATTGGATTTTAGCCATATAGTACAGGATAACTATCTTACAACCAACACACTAAAAAGATCAGGAGCATAGACTTTGTTACCTATCAATGAGACAATTTGCCCTAGGGGTGCTACCATGTAGTTCCCCAGTGTAAGAGGAAGCTCTTGCCACTCATATGACTGTTGAACTGAGAGGGGCTGATATGTAGGGACACTCCACATTGGAGGAGTGTGGTGGATGGGAGAGGAAGGAAAGGGTGGGAGGGTGGAACTGGGAGGGGTGAAAAGAGGGCCCTATGATGGAGATGTAACTTGATGTAATAAATAAACATTATAATAAAAAATATGCTATGGACCAGTGGGTTTTGGAGCCTTGCTTGGAGGAGAAGCCCGTCTCCAGGGCTCACTCCAGAAGGTTCTATAGGGGGAAATACAGGAATGATAATCTTTTTATAAGGAAAAGATTAGGTTCGGGTAGATTTTGGAAAAAAAGAGTTCATGAAATTTTATAGATTTTTTTTTTTTTTTTTTTTTGTTTTTCGAGACAGGGTTTCTCTGTGTAACAGCTCTGGCTGTCCTGGACTCGCTTTGTAGACCAGGCTGGCCTCGAACTCGCAAAGATCCTCCTACCTCTGCCTCCCAAGTGCTGGGATTAAAGGCGTGCGCCACCACCGCCCGGCTGAAATTTTATAGATTTTAAGTACTAATGAAAAATTTAAATCCAAAAAACATAGCCACAAAATGAACCAAACACATTAGATACATACAAAACTGTCAAAGAATAAAAAAAGTTATATCAGGTATTTTTGTGAAGTACTTTTAAGGTGCTTTCAAGCCACTGAAAAGGTCAGTCTTTCCCAAAGGGTCACCCTTTCAAGTTTCAATGGGGTAACCAACGTGTCCTAAAGCGTTTTGATATTTAGGATATAATCTCACAGGCAAGACCTCTACCACAATGAAGTTTTCTGTACCAAGGACCTTTTAGTCTCATTTCCTTTTTCTATCTAGCATGGCTGTTTTCCCTTCTCTGTGAGTAGATGCTAAATCTACCAGCCACTAGTTTGGACTTGGCAACATGGCCAGGACTTTGCTTTTCTCTGTGGGGGCACAGTGAGAGAAGGCAACAACAGCCAATATCTGTTGCTATGTCTGCCCCCTTTCAAGATTTAAAATCTGAGAGACTCTGCCAGAGACAGTTCCTCTCAACTCTACCTGTTTGCACTGCTGGCCACTTACTCCCTGTGGTGTGTGTGTCCCAAACTGGAGCCCAGTGTAGATCCAAACACCATAGCTTTTCTTTACAAGCATGTTCCCATTTTAGGATGCTTCTTCACGTAGAAGGGTTCTTGCAGAAATAGGGCATCCACTTTGAATCATCTGCAAAGGTTTGTTGTTTCAAAATATGGATGCAAAGTGTGGCATTGACAGAAGGCCACAAAACCACACTGTAGGACCCAGAGGTCTGAAGATATAACCTTGTTCTTCGCTTTCAGCAGTTTGTACCAGACCATTTCCATCCAGCACATGCACCCACTGATTGCAAAGAACTGATCCTGAGCTCTGACTTCCTTCTCTTATTTCTGTGTCGTAACCCTGAAATACTTTACTTAAAAATAGCACAGGAGTTGCCACCTGTGTGCCTCCCACCCAGCTTGTGCGTGAGCCTCTGCAGCTATACCAGGCGTTTTGTTTGTTGGATTCTGTGCTGGTCAAATCCTTGTGTGGATTCTGTCTTCACACAGAGGGAAAAATGATACTTTAAATTGAATGGCTGGTGTTGGTCACTCATATTGTTCAGAAGCTTTAGTGAGATTTTTCCCACCAGATAATTGGAGTCAAATAGTAGAATCTTGTTTAAGATTTTGTATAATCATATGAGCATAGAACATAGTTCTATGATTGACAAATATATGATTTATCTGTTCTCATGAGTTCTTGTGATTTCTCCCCATGTTTTTACCCCTCCAACACTGTCCACTATTTCCACTCTAGGAGCATCCTCTGGGCAAGGCTAAGGCAATGCTGCCTCTTCTGCCTCTCCAGGCTTTCTGGCCTGTCATTTCAGACAGACACACACACTCAAGGAAGTTGGGCATAACTATAAACTAAGAGGCCTTTGGCCAAGTGGGACTTCTGAGAGAATGGTGGGAGCCACATTTGTTGGGCATTGATCAGGAGTGAAGTCCAAGTTGAGATGGATTACCACATGGTTTGTTTTCTAGCACACTCCTGCCTTCCATGTCTTTTGCACAAAACCACAGAACACAAATGCACACCATCTGCCTGAAGAGGTCCAGCTTATGCTGCTCACAGGCTTTCTGTTGCATGTGTCCTGACTATGAGGGAGGGTACAGAGGTAACTCCCTAGGGTTCAGTCCTATGAGCTCATGTAGCATCCTGGCTCCAGGGAGAATCACAGTGTGTGAGGTAATATAGGTGCCTCAGTGAGTGTTCTATTGCTGTGAAGAGACACCATGACCAAGGCAACACTTATAAAAGCATTTAACTAGGGGCCTTGCTTACAGTTTCAGAGGTTTAGTCCATGGCAGGCTGATATGGTGCTGGAACAGGGGCTGAGAGTTCTACATCCTGATCCATAGGCAGAGAGAGAAAGAGACTGGGCCTGGCATAGCAACCTCAAAATCCATCCCAGGTGACACACCTCCTCCAACAAGGCCACTCCCCCAATCCTTCTAATCCTATCAAAGATTTCCATTCTCTGGTGACTTAGCATTCAAATATATGAGCCTATTCTTATTCAGTGGTGGAAGGACATTCTTTTTTCCCACCAATTCATTTATTTACATCCCATTTGCAGCTTCCCCTTCCTCCTCTCCTCCAGTCCATTCTTCTCTCCTCCCTTCTTCCAATCCTTCCCTCCCTTTCTCCTCAGAAAAGGGGAGACCTCCCATGGATATCAACACACTTTAGCATATTAAGGTACAGTAGGACTAGGCACATCTGCTCCTATTGAGGCTAGACAAGGCAGCCTAGTTAGGAGAAAGGGACCCAAAGGCAGACAACAGTCAGACACAGACCCTGTTCCTGCTGTTAGGGGTCTGGGAGGCCATTCTTATTCAAACCACCATGATACATCCCTAAGGTATATTTTCACTCTGACAGTATTGTTTTTTCTCCCTGTCTTGTAGGATGGAAAGGAGCTTGCACAGGGGTTATAAGTTTCTACAGTGTATTTCATGAGTGACTACGAGGCTTGACAAGTAATTTTTGAGGAACAGGATGTGCCAAGGGATTGGCCAGGGTGGGGGTTGGTGCAGGGTCACCCTGCACCCATGTCCAGAACTGTCTCCCCTTTATGTCTGCTCAGCATGACCACAGTTTGCTTATATCCACCAAATTGCTATTTATTATCTGCCCCCACTTATTTGATCTCTTCAAATTTGACTACCTTGCTAACTGACAGAAGATAAGCTATTCTTCTGTTTCTCTTAAGTACAGTAGTTACTGGCTAGTTCACTTGTGATTTCAGCCATGTTTACTCCTCATATTGGTTGTTATTTCTCTGAATATTAAGCATGGGCTGTGGGAATAAGGGCTTGCATCCATCGCTCATAACCATCCTTGCGTTCAGTGTGTGGACTATCATGTTCAAACACAAAGCTGACCTTTTTTCCCCCTCTCTGGTTAGTAAGAAAATGGAGAAAGAGAATACCAAAAGATCCATTCCCAGCAGGGAGCCTTCTGTTGGATACACATGCAATACATTGTCAGTGTCTCCGTGCCACATAGAATGCCTTGTAGTTGTGTGAGTATTTGTAAGGTTACAGAGAAGCTAAGCCTTGAAAGGCAGAGAGCTTGGGCCTGGCCACAAAGCCCTGACCCAGTTACTGGAGACAGTAGGTTGTATAGTCACATTCAAGCCCAGAGTGGAAGGCTGTGTTCTCCAACTAGCAGCAACAAGACTGTCCTCAGGCATGCCTTTCCTTCTGCAAGCAACTCAGGCCACTGTTAGTCTCAAGAATAAAAGTGAAGTGCTGTCATGTGCCCCACAGAGGCCCAGTATCAACCTGAACTGGAGATCACTGGTGAGGTAAATATCTGGACTAGGTACTGAGAGGAGGATGTAGGCAAGACCTGAGATCATCTAAGCTCAATCCTACCGAAAAGGATTTTACAACCTTGGCTCAGTCTGCAAAGAGAATAGTGTTCATACAGCAGCTTGCAGAATTGAGCAGGCATGTCAAACTTCCACCGCCTCCCACTCCTCTAGAGGGGTAGTAGCGCTCAGTAGCTGTATTTTAGGCAGACTGAACCTGGGAAGGGCATGCAGGAGCTCTCAGTCCTGCCTTTCTTTGTTCACCCAGGAATTTATATTTCCTAAAGACCCCTGGACTTGAAGAGACTGGGAGCTTCATTCTAGCTTGGCCATTGGTTGTGGGCCACTGGCTTTATTTGGTTAAGCCATTAGGTTAGGTTAGCCGCCCCCAGATCTCTCTAACTCTCTGCATTAGAGATGACCTTCTTTCTTTAGGAATCCACACTCAGCTCTCATGGGGCAGGTGAGGACAGAGGAAGAAGCTTGCACCCCCTTTTCACGGCAGGAACTGGGATGTGTGAGTCAGTTCCATGCTCTATGGAAGGAAAGGAGATTCCAATGTTGACGAAGATTACATCTCTGACACGGAACACTTCATTGTCTTGTCGAGGAGGATAAATTTGATCAGCACTTTCCCAGCTTTAAATTACTTCATCCACCTTTGCTGCTTCTGGCATATCTTGATTAACACTTTTCAAAGGATTTCCTCCTAGAGATTAACCTCCTCTGAACAGAGCATTACTATATGATTAAAGGGGACATGCTAATTACTTATTTCTTGGCACATATTATAAAAGAAAACTATAGAACATGGCAGGGTGAAAATTCTGACCTCTACCGGATATGCGGCTCACTCCATGGAAGTCAGTGATCTGTGATTCACCCAGTTCTGTGGGAAATTTTCTAAAATTTAAAACATCTGGGGAGATGGCCCTGTTGGTAAAGAGCTGCTGTAAAGAGTGAAGACCTAAGTCCCCATCTCCAGAACTCATGTAAATATGGGCTTGTATAGTAAGTCTGTTAATCCTAATCCTCCTGAGGGGAGATAGGAGACTCCCTGGGGGCTTGCAGACCAGCTAACCTGGTGCACACCACAGCCAACAAGAGACCCTGTCTCAAACAAGGCAGGAGGCAAGAGCTGACACCCAATGTTCTCTGACCCCCACATGTGTGCTGGCTTGCACATGCACTCACACACACATGCATTTGCACACATAAACATAAAAATATACGACAAGAAAATATTCAACCAGGTATGCGTTCACTCCATTATATGTATGATACTGGAGGACATCTGGGAAAGAAGCTAGGTCAGCCACAAGCTGCAGCTTTCCTTGACAATGACACTATCTCAAGATGATTCTGGGCAACCAGAAGGGGGTCACAGATTTAAGCCTTGGAAATAATGAGACAGCATTTCACTCCAGCCTTATTCTGTTCCTCCTCCTCCCCACCTCAGGCACTGAAAACAGGGGCTGGGGCTGGGAAAGTGGGAAGACTGGCATGTCTATGGATGTCTGATGTCACAGTTGTAACATTTAGGGCAAGAGCAGTACCGGTGATGGTGCTTAAAGCTGAGGTGACTCCTGGAACCAGAGTTCACCATAGAGCCCTGTCCAGCTGTCCGTCTGCCTGCCTCTGCCCTCACACCAGGCTGTCACAGCCCCAGCCTTCTGTCAACCATATCTGTAGGAACACAGCAGCAATCTCTGCTGGCCGTTTGGTTTCCTCTTGTCCATTCCAGCTTTTCTGAAATGAAGATGCTCACATCACCTCCCTGCATCGAATAACTCTGTCTTATCACTGTGTGGATAAAATACAGGGCACATAAATGCATCACTGGCCAGACCCTCACAAGTCCCATGCTTAAATGGCCCACATTCTTCTCTCTGCTTCTTTATAGTCTTCTGTCCTTTAATAAAATGCTTTCTGCTTCCTGGTGCCACTTGGCCACCTCTGAGGTGGGTGGTTCCTTAAAACTAATCTTTGGCTCTTGCTCTCTCATAAGCCTCTGGTTTGTGTCTTTGAGGACAACTGAATGCCAACTTGCCTGTCTCCCCTCCTCTATCCCAAAAGGGCACATCTTGTCCTGTGTGCTCAGCGTCTGGATGCATGCTGGAGATTCAGTGATGTTTTGTTTAACAAATGAAAGGATTGTGCTTTTTATAGCCAATTGCTTGCCCTTTGAACTAGGTATGAAGCCCTGTACCTGGAGAGTATAAAGGTTTGCCAGGTACATTTAGGTAAAATGAGGTTAAAAGGAAAAATCCACAAAGGAAGGCAAGGCTAGAAATGACCCGCACACTGTACAGAGCTGACTTCGTGGTTCTTCCACTTGTGCATTAGAAGTTAGAGGACAAAAAGGAGCTTTTACTGGAGGCCTGACATAAAAGTTTTTAAACGTGAGAATAGAAAAGCAGAACCAAGGTTTTTAAAAAAAAATCTTTTTTGCCCTTACATATGCCAAGTCTATTTTGGAGGGAAGGTTTTCCTTCAGTAAGAAGCTGTCCTGCATTGCCATTTAATAAGCGGCAGCTTTAAATACCTGCTTTAATGTGCTCGGATACACTTGCTTTTGAAGTGTAGAAACCAAAGCCGTTTTAACGGAATTATTACTTTTTCTCTGAACTCTGAAAACAACCAGTTTGTAATGAGATAAAAGACCAGAATTGGGCTTTGTGGCAGAATTGTAGAAGGGACATCTTCATCAGAACTTCTGAACTAGAATGACCTAAAAAAGCTATCTGTGCTCATGGAGCAGTTAAGCCACAAAGGCCAGAGCACCCAGACTGAGCTCAAGAGAAATGTCATCCTGCAGGTGTAGAGAGACCACAGTGGGGAACATCACTTAAAAAAAAAGTTTTTAACTATGAGACTCTAGCTATCTATTCTTCAACCACCTCAGAGACCTGAGAGGGATAAATATATCTGATTATATAGGAAGTGCAGGGCCTGCAGCTTCCAAAACTAAAAAATGACATACCAGTGGCTGCCTGGACAGTTCCCATTTTCTCTCCATACATTACAGCATCAATCTTCAGCCATTTGGCCCCATTTCTCTGACAGACATTGGTTGTAGAGCAGGGGTTATGAAGGACTTACTTACCCTGTCTTGGCAGAGCTAGGCTGTCGACTTATCTGCTTCCAGGTTTTGTCCTTTTTGGACAGAAGTCTGTCTACAGTTGAAGCAAGGGTTTTTTCTTGCCAAGAGAAAGGCTTACCACCAATTCAATCATCTCCCACTGGAGATTCTTCGATGCTCATCTTCTACTTGGAGTAGAATAGGGGGTGCTGTCAGGAGCTGACATGTCTCGATATCAAAAAATCTTAAGTTAAGAAAACATCTTTGAATGCCATATTCTGCAGATCTCTTGAGGTTTTTGAAGATGCCCTATCTCTTATATTTAGATAAGAAAATATTACTTGCCTCTTAGCAACTTGATTTCTGAGTAGCTTAGAAAATAACTGTGATAAACTGTCATAGTAACTAACAAAATGACACGTTTTCATGACTATTAGTTTCCGTTTCTTAATTATCCTAAACAGTTTATGTCGGTTGGTAGTGAGAGGTCAAAACTTGACATTTCATTTTTAAGTATTACTACAAACAATACCTTTAAGAAGTGTTACCCTTAATTTTGTATCAATATACAAAGATCAATACCAATGTGGCCAAATATAATCTTAATTTTGTATCAATATACAAAGATCAATACCGATGTAGCCCAATACAATCTTAATTTTACATTAATATACAAGGGTCAATACCATTGTGGCCAAAGTTAAATTTTGAGTTGTTTAGGAATCAAGAGGGTGTTCTGGATCTAAGAAGATATTTTTAAAATTATGAGGCAACTTAGTATGAAAGCTGACTTAGATATAGAACTTTAAACTCATGGAGATGGTTAGATAGTAGAATGTTAAAGTCAGGTGCCAAATAGATATGGACTGGACATTGGGAATGTATGCTAAGCCATATAACTCTTATAATTGTGGCCTATTTATTTCTGTTGTTTTGTATTGTATTTATAGTTATAAGAAAAAGAACCATTTTTTGGACTGAAAGGGAGAGCTGTTGGGGGGAAAAAGAAATACCTTAAACTAAAAAAAAAAAAAAAAAAGAAGGGAAGAGGATGGGGGGCTTGAGGGGGAGGAGGGTGGAAGGGTGGGACTGGAGGGGGGTGTAGGGAGGGGATTGTGATTGAGATGTAACTTGAAGAAATAAAAAATAAATT
>CAJQZJ010032244.1:858847-870799 GCA_907164525.1 Lophiomys imhausi
ATGTTAAAGTCAGGTGCCAAATACATATGGACTGGACATTGGGAATGCATGCTAAGCCATATAACTCTTATAATCGTGGCCTATTTATTTCTGTTGTTTTGTATTGTATTTATAGTTATAAGAAAAAGAACCATTATTTGGACTGAAAGGGAGAGCTGTTGGGGGGAAAAATAAATACCTTAAACTAAAAAAAAAAAAAAAAAAAAAAAACAAAAAAAAAAAACTGGGACATCTCCCAAACCTGCCCAGGAGAGCGCATCTCTCTTTCTTCCCTCTCCTACACACTCCGAGACCCTTGAAGTCCTCATAAAAGTTGAATCCAGCTTCTGAGTAAATTCTAGGTGAAGGACAACCAAAAAGACCACTGGTGTGCCTTGCTTCTGTTCTAAGTCCTTCTAGAAATACAGAGAAGGAAGGGCACTCCAAAAGTCAGATGTGTAGGTCTTACGTGCAGATGTTTTCAACATCATTTGCTTTCATACTTATTAGTAGGTCTTACGTGCAGATGTTTTCAACATCATTTGCTTTCATACTTATTAGAGTTGTCTTATTGGAGTCATTAAAAAAATAAAATAAAAAGGCAAGTAAGTGAAAAATCATCATTAGCTTTTCCTGCTAGCAGAAGTGACCATGTGAGAAATCAGATGGAAACATGAATATGCAGAGAATGCATCAAAGCTTGGGATTGGGACTATTTGTAACAGACCATGTTATCCAGTTATCACAGCTCCCAAAGTGAGAGAAATGTGTCCTTATTTAAAACCCAGTCATTTCACACAAATATGCTTCTCAGATCGAATCAACAGTTTTATGCAATCATTTTTTTTAATTGGAGAGCCAATTTAAAGTACGGACATAATTAAAATTAATAGCATAACATTTTTTGAAACATTAGGTGTCTGAGAAAATAATCCCTCAAGGTTGCTGTGGGCTTGGTTTCAGGCTGATTTCAAGATGACGCTGAGGAGCTCACGGTTAGCTTAGGTAATGTCCTTGACTTACATGTCACACCTGCCTCTCAGTAGCTGACTAAGCTCTCGTGGAGGCCAAGTTAAATCTAACCTGCTTACGCCTTTTCAAAGTAAGGCAAACTGGGTGTAACATTTCAAATGAAACAAGGCTGTCATTCTTAGAGGGAGAGAAGGCCTTGAAAGGTTTGCACAGTTCAGAAAGCCCCACTTGACATCTAGGTTTAATGTTATATCTAATCCTTTGGAAGAGTTCAAATCAAGAATCCATCCCTTTCTCCTTTCATAGGTGACTTGCAAAAACTCAAAAGCATATCTGAACATCCTTCCAACATCTTGCCCAAAGCAACAAGGTTCTTCATCGATGTTCTTCAGAATGGGTTATGTTTATGAAAACTATGGCATTATAGGAACTTGAAATCATTTGTTCTCGTTAATAACACTCACTAAATAAGAAGATGGGAGGGAAATTCAAAGTCAGATGAGCTTATGCACATGTGCACCCTTCTCTGCACGTATGGCTCTGTCTTTGGTCAGATTCACATTCGTAGTAGAATAACATGCAATTTTCTTTCTTTCTCAAGTGTAGTTCACTTTTTCTGGGTTAGGTGGCTTGAGCCCTGAACAAGGCCGTCATGGCATCTTCTAAATGTTCCCAGTCTACCTTCATCCTCCCTTCCCATCACTCTGTCCTGCTCTGTCGTCACCCCTAGTTTCAGCCCCATCCTCTTGTGTGGCCCAAACCAAAACCTTAACAGTTTGTCAGATTTCCACAAAATCTGATTATGTATCCCATCTGTGTGTTTTTCAACAGCCAGTGGGGGCTAGCTATCAAGGCTTCAGAGCTGAGGTATCCACATGCAAATGAGCACAGAAAAAGAGTTATGGGTCTAGATAACAAATGGGCCTCCAGGAGAAGAGGCAATGTATTGAAAAGGGCGTCAAACAGAATTAGGAAGCACAGAGAGTGGGATGCTGGATAGTCAGAGTGCAAAGGTTGACTATAAGGATGCTTCCTCAAGAATCCACATGAATGAGCCTTGCTGGAGCTCAAGTTAACAACATCTATTGTGCTTCCAGACTGTTGCCAATGATCTAGCCCCTGAGAGCACCAGGGCAAATTAAATTTTCTTCTGCCCTGCCCTGTACCAGGCACGAGGAGGCCAGTGAACTTATATCAGTAAACCTCCATTTTCTTAGCTTTCAAATCAAGGTAAGTGTGTTCTTTAAGGGTTGTTGGAAGCATTTCATACTATTCCTTATGTTGTCCTGCACAGCTGATCTTTGACACCTTTTTGGCTTCCTAAGTAAGACCCACAGTCCTATCTGTCATCGAGGGAACACTAGTGTCCCCATCGTCACCAGTACCAACCACTTTTCAAAATTATCTCTGTATTATTATTATTTTATTATTACCAATGCATTAATGTTGGTAAACTGAGTCATAATTCATTAGAAAAAAAGTGATTGTTCACCTGATAGATGTGAGATTCAGAAACTGTATCTTACATACATGTTGCAGATCTAGTTCCAAATGCCAAGGTAAGCATCTTGAATTCAAATAATTTCTCTGGAGAAATGAAGTCATCCACTTCTTCCATGTTTTCAAAAATGAAGGGATATTATTCACCCCACTCTGTATCTATCTCTGAGGGGATGGGTGCTGTTGAAGCTGTTCAGAATCAAGTTATAAGTTGTTGCCTTGCTCGTTTAGGCAAGACCAAGAAACTATATCTTGTTGATGTTTTTCAGTATTGCAGAACAATTATCAAAGAACTAAAATAATCATCACTTTTATGGTTAACCACCAACATTATTTTCAGGACAGACATCATTATTGTGATATCATAATACTAACCAAAGATTTCTAAACAATGTGTCATGATGATAAAGCTTTCACTACTAACTGTTCTGTGGATAAGAATCTTCTACATCCACTTACAAAAAGCTGTACATGTCTAGAGAAAAGGTCATGGGGCTATGAGCCTCAACTACTCATGGTTAGATCCTAGGATAACCTACAAAGATCATAATAGTGGTGTTAATTAACTGATGCTGATGGCATGTGGATATTATTAATGATAAGCTTAATATTGATCTTCTGGGACTGCAGCAGCGTTCAGGATCTCATTTATACTTTATAGTTATAAAAATATAGGTCTACTTTATAGCTATAAATCTCAAAATAAGTACAGAAATAATATGGGAATATCAGTAGCTGAGATAATTGAATAGTATTTTCCTTCTGCTACACAGAGACTGAATTAATGCTTGCTTTCATCAGAAACAAGTTCTTTTCAGGAGAATTTTCTATATTGAAAATGTTGCTGGTACTCCCTTACAAGTTTCACCTCTAAGCATCTGGATCTATACTGTATCCATAAGTCTTACCTGGAACCTTTGATTTTCCAGGACCTCTCTGCTGCCTTAGAGCCAAATGGCGTGGATACAAAGATTGTTGAGTCCATAGATTCCTCTTGTCAAGATATTCAACAGAAGGTGGCTCTATTTCCTATGCAGTCTTTGGTATGTCAAATCAATCACATAGTCAACAAGTATTATCGGAGGCATCATCGTCATTGTCACCAAGACACCAAACATTTGTTATGTAGATGAAGATCACACATTATCCATGTCACAGGCAAAAGAATTTTAAGATATGGTTTAAGTCACAGAGAATCTAATTCATATGAAACCATATATGAGTCAAGGAAAGCAAGACAAACTTCAGGTAAAGTTTTATGTGGAAACACATACACAGATTGACATTTGGATGAACCTTATTCTAGATTCCATGACACATTTAATAAGAAGCATAAGAGCTGATCTTTGTGCTTGAGGAAAGCTTGCTTTAAGAGACAGGCCAAATATGCAGCTGCACAATAACCATAGGATATCATAAAGAGGTGAGATGAGATTCATGGAAAGAAAGAGAGAGGAAACAGTGTGGTCTCAACAGTCTAGTAACACCTAGAACCTTCACAGATATGGAAAAGGAGGCTTCATCTTTAATTGCTCAATGCAGAAAATAAACTTTGACCCCAGAATAATGTAATTATAGCAATGGTAAAGTTGGCTCTGCCATATTGGAAAATTTTGAAGAGGTGACCTCCGAAATATTTACCCAACATCAGTGATGCAATGGAAATGTTGGGCCCTTAGATGGGAAGTGAACAGGACAGTGTGTCTGTTACCAAGTTCCACAGGTGGGCACACTCTCTGCTTGATATTGTTTCTCTTGTCCAGTAAGCAGTGATGATGCAGCACCTCATAAAGCCATGAGTCACTCAAGAATGAGGTGGATTCTGAGATGTTGTTAGACAAGTTCATCATTGTTTGACTACCATAGAGTATACTTATGCAAAGCAACCTGGCTATACAATGTGACCAGGCAATACACTACTAATAGGATTGTCATTGTATATTCAGTCCACTGTTGATTATGGATGACTGTCACAGCAGCATGATTATGGACAAGAGGACAAAGCTACAGAAAGGACAAGGATTTGGGAAAGTTAACAGGGAGAAATTGAAGACATGTGATCAACATTGTAACAGAAATAAGCATTGAAGTTTATATGAGCACAGAGGAGAGGCTAAAACTCAGCCTTGGGAAGTCAGGAAAAGGCTCTTAGAAGGAAGCTACATCTTAGCTGAGACAGGGAATGCCTTAGTCACTGTTCTACTGCTATGAAGAAACACCATGGCCAAGGCAACTTATAGAAGGAAGCATTCAACTGGGGGGTTGCTTACAGTTTTAGAAGGCTAGTCCATGAGCGTCATGGTGGGGAGAATGGTTGCAGGGGATAAGTTTGGTGCTGGAGCAATAGCTGAGATCTCACATCTGATCTATAAGTCATAGGCAGTGACAGAGAGGGAGAAGAGAGAGAAATGAGAGACAGATGGGGGGAGAAAGAGAGAGAAACTGGGCCTGGTATAGACTTTTGAAACTTAAGCCCACCCCCAGTGACACACCTCCTTCAACAAGGCCACACCTTCTAATCCTTCTCAAACAGTTCCACCAACTGCTGACCATGCCTTCAAATATATGAGTCTATGGGGCCCATTTTCACTCAAAACACCACAGGGAAGTTGAGTAAGATTTATCCAGAGAAGGGACAGGAGGGTGGGGGAAGCAGATGAGGCATGGATACTTCGGTCAAGCCTTGTATACTAGGGTTAGGACCCGAAAGCTGTTCTGTTAGTTCAAGTCAAGAGGCAAAGTTTGAAGCTGGTAACTTAGATGGATGCCTGGCGAATAGGGAGCCATTTTGAAGTGGCATTGAAAAATTTAGACTTTATTCCAAGATGAGTTGGTGAATAATTTAAAACTCAAGGTTGACCATGAGTATATTTTCTTAGAAACCCCTAGTCACCTGCAGTTTGGAGAGTGGTGTGTGGGCTGAAGGGTTTTGTAGCCACAGAGAACTAGAAAGGGAAAACAGGAAACACACCCATCTCCTCACTCCACAGCAGCCATCTGCCTTCTGGCCCAAGATAGGGACAGGGGGTCTGATTCCCACTATCTATGAGGAGGGTTTTCTCATTTTACCTAAGTGCACAGGTAAATGGCTGCTCGCATTTCTGTTTGGTAGCCAGGAATGAAAAGAAAGCTATTTTATATCACAGAAAGCAAGCATATAACTCAGCACCAGGAACTGTGGAGGAAAAAAACATCAGAGAATTACAGTGATGTGACTTAAAATCTACTGCATGAACTGTGAGACCCTTGTGCTCTGTGAAAATGCAGCTGATAAAGCCAGCATCCCCATCATCTTGACCTCAGGACAGTTGGGGTTTTCAGGAAATTAAAATGCTCCCTCAGGAGAGGCTCTGTTTAAAGTCTTGAGGAAAAGGAAATGTAAAAGATAGAGTAGTGAGGTGTTATTTTCAAGTTTCAAATGGCAACTTGCCTGTTTTAGAGGAAGCTTCAAATCTCCCTCTGTTTCTTTTTAGTCTTGGGCAGAAGAATAAACCCGATCTAATCTCACAAACTGTGCATCTTGTTATCCTGACAATGAGATAATACAGTGAGGCACCTGGTCATTGATGTTATCCAAGGATTCTGAAAATGTACGAATCCTAAAGCACCCAGGTAAAAGAACCTGCCTCCTTGATTACAGCTACTTAATATGCATAATTAAATAAATTCTGATTCCATCATGCTGCCAGATATAAAGACCATCTAAGGAAGCTTTTCTTATAAGTTGAGCACAGTAAATGCTGGAAAAATATTCAGAGGAGGAAGGAACCCATTCTGGAGTTTATTAAAAATAGCAAGAATGTACTGAGAGAGGAAATGAGAAGCCAGAGCTCAGCATCCTTCCATTCCAAAGAGTGGCCCTCACTTCTAAAGCACTCCCTTTAAGATAAAAGAAGGTGTACTTGAAAAAGAAAAATAAATAGACATATCTGTATTATTCAGGCAAGGATTTTTTTTGTTCTGTTCCTACATAACTGTAATTGAATAAACAAAGAGCTAGTGGACTAAACACTAGAAACTCCAGCAGCAGGACAAATGTCGCAGGTTATTGTTCAGAACACTGACCTCATAGAAATGGTTAGTAGATGCTAGAAAGGGGAGGATGGAAGAAGAAGGAAGGGAAGTTAGCAATGAGTAACCCCTCAAAAAAAGAAACAGTTACAGACTGAGGGACATGGCTCAGAGGACAAAGTGTTTGCCACAGAAAATTGAGATCCAAATTTCAGATCATAAAAGATAGATGGGCATGATAGTGTGCCTTGCTTGGGTGGTGGAGACTGGGGATGCCAACAGCAAGGTGGCTAGCTAGACTGTCAGTAATATTCAGGTCCAGCAAAAGTACTTGCCTCAATTAAAATAGTGCAGAGCAGTCGAGGAAGATACCTGTCACCAACTTTTGACTTTTATACACAGACATACAAGAGCACGGGAACACACATACACTAACATGCATATACATATGAACACCATAAACTCACATTTACCCATGCACAAAAAAAAACCAGTTAGACAGGAGGGATGAGTTAAAATGCTCTACAGCACAGTAAGACAACCGGTTCACAATAATTTTTTGACATGTTTTACAATTAGCAAATGAAGAGGCTATAGGTTGTGTCTTGAAGGCAGGAGGATTGTGAATTCAAGGCCAGCCAAGGCTACACAGCAAGATCCTGAATGAAATTTTTTAAAAAGAGGGTTGTAGAAATGACTCACTCATTGTTCAAGAACGCATGCCACTTTTCCAGGGGACCTGAGTTCAATTCCCAGCACTCTGTCGGGTGGCTGAAGCAACTCCTTTTAAGATAAAAGAAGCTGTACTTGAGAAAGAAAAAGAAATTGACAGCTCTGATTTATTCAGGCAAGGATTTTTTTGTTCTGTTCCTACATAACTGTAGTTGAATAAACAACGAGCTAGTGGACTAAACACTAGAAACTCCAGAAGCAGGACAAATGTCACATGTTATTGTTCAAAACACTGACCTCATAGAAATGGTTAGTAGATGCTAGAAAGGAATTACAACCACCTGTAATTCCAGCGCCAGGATATAGGACACCTCTGGTCTCTACAGGCACCTGCATGTACTTGTACAAACACACACACAGACACAACTAATTTAAAAAGAATAAGTCTTTAACATTTTTTTTAAATGAAAGGAAGAATATAGAAAAAAGAGGAGCATTTGCATTTGAACCGACAGAAAATGAAACCTTGGATTAAGGCTACTATGTTAAAAGGGAAGTTGTGGAAGATCATGAAGAAGCTTAACTCAGGGAAACACAGACTTTACTAGAACAGCCACCTTATGAAAAGCAATCTGTTTTTTTTTTTTTGTATGACATACAGAACACACTTCTTGCTGGTTGACACATTTAATCCACTTTGGACTCTTCTGTAATACTACATTTCGAATGTCTGAACCTGAGGCAAAAATTGAACACTTTCAGGGAACACAAGTTAAGGAAGACAAAGTACTTTGGGGAATTTCACTGGACTCCAGATGAGCTCTAGTGACGGGAGATGAGGAGGCAGGTTCAGAAGGAGGGAGCACTCACAGAACATCCTGGCTATCCGAGAAAGGAAAGCATGAGCACAGACTCTAGCATTGGAGCTGCTGGACGCAGGTGTGCTGAACATCTGCAGCCTGCAGGACGCAGGTGTGCTGAACATCTGCAGCCTGCAGGACGCAGGTGTGCTGAACATCTGCAGCCTGCAGGACGCAGGTGTGCTGAACATCTGCAGCCTGCACAAAGGCTAAAGGAGCCTATAGACAGAATTAAGAATTCTGTCTGGCCGGGTGTGCTGGTGCAGGCCTGTAATCCCAGCACCCAGGAGGCAGAGGCAGGCAGATCTCTGTGAGTTCGAGGCCAACCAGGTCTACAAAGTGAGTCCAGGAAAGCCAGGGCTATTACACAGAGAAACCCTGTCTCAAGAGAACCGCCCCTCAAAAAACAAAACAAAACAAACAAAAGGAATCTGTCTGAATAGCCTCTCTCCGCCTCCTTTTCTAACCTTCCAGATCATGAAAGTGCAGTGAGACTTGTCTCACACTGCCAGCCTTGAGGGATGTGCCAGCCTTACCCAACACTCATCCTGGCTTGCACCACGTGAAAACAGTATCTTCTTTGGGGGAAATTTGCTGAGACTAATGAGCGTACAATAGTCTCTTCACTCTGTCGCTCCTTAAGTTGTCTCCAGATTCAAAGCAAATGAAGTTCTATCTCCACAGGAGGAAGTATGTGAATGTTTCTACTCAGGATCATTGGCTGCGTCAGTGGAGGCAGATTAAGGCTGCCGCTATCCACCGAAGCTTCCAGAAGACCCTGGCAGTACAGATGGAACTGAACTGGCTTATCTCTCGTGGTTGGTGTGAAGAATTGGCTTCACTGTGAGAATCAGGTCCCAGGAAAAGAACTGACTTGAGATCCTAATGCAGGCATCACAAATAGAAAGCCGGCAGAATTTCATATTCTAGAAAAGAGAGTCTTGGTGGCACATGATGACTGTCTGTTGTTATTGTTTTGTTTTTTTAAAGACAGATTGTAGCCAAGACTGGCCTGGAACTCACTATGTGGCCCAGTATGGCCTCAAGCTTGCATCCATCCTCCTGCCTCAGCCTCCTAAATTACTGAGATTATAGGCATGAACTCACATAAGGATGAACAATTCTTTTTTTGATAGTTTATACCTCCATTTATTTTTATACACATTTAAGTAAAGGACACTATAAAACCATTTCAAAGAAATTATGATTATAATTACAATGAAGCAATTATTTTAAAAATTGAATCTATTTAACTAAAAATAAAATATTGTGTTAATAACGTATATAATCCATGAATGCAGCACAAATTACGACAGCTGACAAATGGCAAACATTTGGAAGACAGAAACTTTGCCAGATTAGTTAGTTGTTTGCTCGTGAAAGGGAAGCTATGTCAGGAAGATATTAGTATTGAGTATAATTGGGGAGGCGTTTCCTCCATGTGGGTGCTGTTGAGTCTCTGAGAGTTTGGAGAACTGAGTGTTTCAGAGGGCACGGCAGGTGAGAAAGGCTGCAGAAATGGGATGGAGGAGACAGTCGGCTTTTATGTAGGGCTAGGCTGGCTCATGTAAGATGCATTTTTCTTCTTGGCCATAAAAGAAAGGCTTCCCAATGGCAAGAGCATATAGGTATTTTTGCAGTGGAGACAGACACATGGGACTGTCTAGGGAGGGTATCCCCAAAAGTGTTAGAACTGCTGACATGTGAGAATTCAATGGCAACCATACTAGGTGGAAGGAACTACCTTCCATTTCTGCTATAACAGTTTGAGGATATGATGCACAATACCCTTTTCTCGGTTATTATATTGCAAATGTGTACTATCTCTGGAAATGATGCCTTGTTTACAGGGAAAGGTGGCCCATAGAGAAAGCAACAGCAGAGGCCTCTTATGATGCAGGGTTTGGTGCAAACAGAGCCTTTAGAAAGCCCCACTCCACAAGCTGCCCTCATTACAGTGTGCTGAACAGTAATCCCAGCTGGAGAAGCAATGGTCCGCTCTCTCCCGAGACTGAGCAAACAGAAGCATGAATTGCCTCAGCTATGAGTATGTCGGCCTCAGGCAGGAGGAGAAGGTCCTGGCTGCCTGATTTTTGCAACGTTCTGAAGTGTGGACTGAATACAGGTGACAAGTGTTGGCGACTTGACTGCTTCAGGCCGGGGATTACATCATCAGAATGGCTTGTTTGAAGGTTAACATTTGACTAATATATCTCATGCCCTTTAGAGGAATGGCACTTTGTACCTAAGTGCATAATTGGAGCTTTAGTTTGTGATTAGGCTATACCAAGAATGCCAAGCTGGGGACAGGCATTGTCCCTGTGGGGCCTGGGCAGATATTGCCTTCCCAACACCTTCATTCCATTATCTTTTTTTTTCCTTTATTTTTTATTTCTTCAAGTTACATCTCAATCGCAGTCTCCTCCCTATTCCCCCCTCCAGTCCCACCCTCCCACCCTCAACCCCCCATCCTCTTCCCTTTTTTTTTAAGTTTAAGGTATATCTTATTTCCCCCTACAGTTTCCCCTTTCAGTCCAACAAATGGCTCTTTCTCTTATAATAATAGATACAATACAAAACAACAGAGGTAATTAGGCCACAGTTATGGGGGTTATATGGCTTAGTGTACATTCCCAATGTCCAGTCCATATGTATTTGGTACCTGACTTTAACATTCTACTATCTAACCATCTCCATGAGTTTAAAGTTCTATATTTAACTCAACATTCATACTAACTTGCAACACAATTTTAAAAGTATCTTCTTAGATCTATAACACTCTCTTGACTCCTAAACAACTCAAAATTTAATTATGAGACTCTAGCTATCTGTTCTTCAACCACCTCAGAGACCTGAGAGGGATAAATATATCTGATTTTATAGGAAGTACAGGGCCTGCAGCTTCCAAAACTAAGAAATGACATACCAGTGGCTGCCTGGACAGTTCTCATTTTCTCTCCATACATTACAGCATCGATCTTCAGTCGTTTGGCCCCGTTTCTCTTACAGACATTGATTGTAGAGCAGGGGTTATGAAGGACTTGCCTACTCTGCATTTCATTATCTTAAGGGTAGAAAATTACACCCACAATGCTGATAGACAACTCTCCTCCCACTGTAATGAACTCCATGCAGCATCTTTCTTTTTTTTAATTAATTTATTTATTGCTTCAGGTTACATCTCCATCATAGTGTCCTCTTTCCACCCCTCCCAGTCCTGCCCTCCCACCCTCTATCCCCTAACCTTCCTCTGGAGTGGAGGGTTCCTAGATAACAGTCCCCCGCCCCAGTTCAGCAGTCATATGAGGGCCAAGAGCCTCCTCATACACTGGGGGCCTACAAAGCAGTACCACCAGGGAAAGGTGTCTCATTGACGGCAAGAGAAAACAAAAAAACAAAACAAAAATGTCTATGTCCATGTTCCCTTTGGTGCATTGATTGTGATATAGTTATCCTGTACTATATGGCTCTGACTATAAGTGAATAGATGCCATGTGCATCCTTCTGAGTCTGGATTAGCTCACTCAGGATGAGCTTCCCTAGTTCCATCCATTTGGTTACAAACTGCATAATTTCATTGTTTCTGATAGCTGAGTAGTATTCCATTGTGTAGATGTACCACAGTTTTTTAGTCCATTCTTCTGTTAAGGGACATCATGACCACTACCAGAGTACTTTGATACTAAGGAAAAAGAAGGTTCCAGGCACAGACATGGTGATCAATTGGTTATAATTCTTCCCAAATCTCTTCTGATTTATGTTCTCCTTGATTTCAGCTAATACTTAATTAAAGAAATGCATTTAGGTTGAATGCATAAAATTTCCAAAAAATTTTAAATGTCTTTTAAGTACTTTAAAGAATGTGTTTTCTTACTAGAGACACTAGGAAACTCTTGATAGTCTAATCATATGTGTGTGTGTGTGTGTGTGTGTGTGTGTGTGTGTGTGTGTGTGTGTG
>CAJQZJ010032244.1:875941-889538 GCA_907164525.1 Lophiomys imhausi
GTAGGATGCTGACTGCTGTTCTCTCTTTCTAACTCTAGGTAGGATGCAGTCAGCCATTGCCAGTTTGCCGAGCATACACTACCTCACTGCCATGATGCTGTGCTTATCATTACGTGGCGGTTTGTTCCTTTTCCACATGTGGAGTCGAGCACACACTATTAAGTGAAACTCTGAGTGCCTTTTCATTCACAAAAAAATTCTTAGCCCCACAAAACTGAAACAAGCAACCAACAGCACCAAGTAGACACTTGGAGTTGTTTTTGAAAAGTTGCTTTAGATCAGTCTCTAGTTAGTGATCCTACCAGAGTTGCACGCTTAATTCATCCCAGAGATGACGGTCAGAGGTGGCCTTCAGATGTGTGATGTCTCAGGGCCCCTTCTAACATTAAGAGACTCTTGTGAGTCCCAGGACAGCCTTCCTACCTACTGAGACCGAAGGACAAAGGGTGGACATAAGCCTGAGGCTGACTGACTCATCCAAAACCCATTTATTAGTGGTTATTATGTTTTAAGGCACTGGAGTTGGGGAAAAAATGAGCAAAGCAATAAAAGCTACCTCACTTCATAGATACCTCTATTCTAACAGAGGAATACAACAAATAAATTGCACATGGATGACTTAAATGGTCATAAAACGGTCATGTGAGTGACAAAGTTTGGTGAGGTAGAAGGGGAAGCAGGGAGTGCCAGGGACAGGCAGCACGTGGAAACCAGACTGAAGGTGGCCAGGGAGTGAGCCATGCAGACCCCCGAGGAAGAACAACACAGAAAGCAGATGTCTCAGAGGTGTGTGGGACATGGGTGGGCCCTGGCAGGAGTCACGGGACACATCAGCAACCCGAGTGTCCCCACTTTGCCTTGTCCTCTTGCCGTACTTGCCCCATGAAGCCTAATGTAGCTGAGTATGAAGTACTTGGTTTTATAACTTGGCCTTTTATCTCTTTTCTCTGGAAAACAGTTAGCAGAGTGATCTTTCTGATAAGTGGTTGTTTGTGCTTGCTTTCTGAGGACAACAAAATTGCTTCTTTAGCTAAGTTCAAGACATCCAGGAAGTGATCTGTTCAAACGCTTCTGTCACTGGTGTGATGCCCGATGATCCACTGACCTTCTGTGTGTTGCCACCCATACAAACCCTGATGCATGGATGCTTCCTTCCTTCCTTCCTTCCTTCCTTTCTGTTTTTTGTTTGTTTGTTTGTTTTTGCTGTTGTTTTGTTTTCTGGGACAGTGTTTCTCTGTGTAACAGCCCTGGCTGTCCTGGAACTCTCTTTGTGGACTAGGCTCTGCCTCAAACTCACGGAGATAAGCCTGGCTCTGCCTCCCAAGTGCTGGGATTAAAAGTGTGTGCCATCACACACCCAGCTTTATCTTGGATTCTTATAGAGGCCTAAGCAACAGAAATTTTTCTTTCATTACATTATCCTAAATTTCTACTGTTGATGTGTCTTTTCTCTACAAGCAGTTGGTACATTCCTCGAAAAGAAGCTCTCTCTCTCCATTTTCACAGTGCCTTGTATAGTAGAAAATAATTAGATATTTGTTAATATGTTTATTTAACCCCAACAGGGTTTATAGTAACCTTCACCGAAGCCCTTCCACAATCTCCCTTTTGAGTTGCATTTAATTTCACTCCCATTTCATGCAGCAAAAACAGCAACCAAGACACCTGTGTGGTGGAGGAAGAGTGTTTCATTAACCCGAAGGACCACCCAACTCTCAAATCTGTGGGTAAAAGATACACCATATAGATTCTCCTTGCAGTTGGTGGGGTTTTAATTTGTGTAAAATCATGGGCTAACTTGGCAGTGATCAATGTGGGCTTGAGCAGACAATGTCTAATGCTACACTTGGGATGAGACCATTCATCATTCTGCACCTCTGGAAGGGAACAAATCACAGTTTCCATTGTTAATGACTGACAGAATCCCTCACCCTCCTAAATGCTGTGAGACAGCTCTTTAAAATTTCATGGCATCTGTGAATTGCCTACAGATATTCCTGGCAAAACATTGGTGCTCTGCAGCTGGGATTTAGCCATATCAGACTCCCTTCTGTTCAACCGTGTCAAGCCCTTGCCTAACTTCAGAGCTTATAATGTATTTTCACTCTCTGAAATGTTCTTTACTCAGCTATGAAAATGTTCATTTTCATCATTCAGCTCTAAACTCAAAATCCTACCTCTTCTACGTGCTCTTCTTAGATCACTGTTATTTAAAAATGTCCCCAGCCTGCAACAACATGTTAAATTACTACCCTCCAGCCTCTTTATTTTTTTTAAATAATATTTATGCCAATCTAGCTTAGCAGGAATCTAGGACTCGGTAAAAACATGTTTATGGAATGAACAAATACCTCATTGTAAAAGCAGCCTCACATGCTGTTCCCTGGTGCTCAGTGTTCACTGCCCTTACCCACACTACACCCACACTACACTCACACTATACCCACACTATGGAGAATGCACATAAATCGCTCATGTATTCCTTGCCTTTCCATCACTTCTACATAAATTATTATTGTTTTTACATGGAAAAAATAGGAGCAAAATACTTTAAAGTGAAAATGTCCTATTGATCTGAGATCGCATTTTGTTCTGGTTTTGCTCCTCATAAACCTGACCATGCAGTTACTCCTTAGCTCTGTGCACTGAACCCTGACCAATGTCATTTAATCTTCCTATCACAGTAGACGTCCTCTTGGGGAACAGGGTTCATCTTCTGTGCTGTGACTTACAAAGAAAGTGTGGGCGTCTTCCTACAGCTACATTATGCTAAACATTAGTGCACCAATTAAGGACATGAAGCTAGAAAATAAGGGCCTAAGAAGAGGCAGAAACAGGAATAGTGTCTTGAACTCAGAGTGCTCTTGAAGGTCAGTGGCCATCAGAGTCCTTCTGTGTCACCACAGCTGTTCTTAAACACAGGTCTTCCTTCCTAAGCCTCTCAAGTACTGGACCTAACAGATTCATGTACTGTGGCCGATGGTGGTTCCTCAAGTAAGGAAACTGAGACCCATAAAAGGAAACTAGCTCTCACTAATGGAGACAGTGGGAGCTTGGGGCTGATTGCTGGCTAGTTTTATGTCAACTTGCCACAAGCTAGAGTCATCTGAGAGGAGGGAGCCTGAATTGAGAAATCAGCTCCATAAGATCGGGCTGCAGGCAGGCTTGTAACATCATGCCTGGCTCCTGGACTTCCTAGTGTCAGTGTCATTTGGTGCAAACAGTGAAGACAGACTCCCAGTATGAGCACAAGTGCCATCCGCCTCTATCATCACCATGGTCTCAGACAGATGATGTCTACTGTAAAAAGCCAGCACTGTTTCTAACTCTTCAGCTACCTCCATTTGACTGACTCTCCTTCGCTGGGGGGGTCTTCAATTCCTCTTGTCGCCTGGCTTGTGTTTGTAAATTCCTTACTTAATTTTGAAGTGTGTAATAGCATAGGCAAAGCTAAGCTTTGATATGGACAGTTGACATTTTACAAAAGAAGAGAAACTCCAAAATTACAATTACTGTAAGGGAAGAAGAGAGAGAAGGAAAAGGGGAGGGAGAGAAGAGGTGAATAAGGGGGAGAATGGGGTAGATCAAGAAGAAGGAGAAGGAGAAGGGGAATATGACATTGTAAACAAGATATTTGCCAAGCTCACCAGAGGAGAATGAGATCCATGCATGTGTGATCTGGGTCTTATTGTTCTGGCCTATGGAGGTCAACATGTGAATGTTACTGATAGACTCTTCAGTATGTCTGAAAGGAATGACATCACACAGCTTCTGGCCTGCCAGAAGCAGGCTCTTGGCTTCTTTAATCCTGACTGAGGCTGGTGGTCTGTCCATCAGGGCGCATGACAGCTGAATCTAGTAGTTGCACAGGGATGACAAGCTGTCATAGTTATGTTTATTACTGTTCTGGTGAAACTCCATGACCAAAAAACAAAAAACAAAAACAAACAAACAAACAAACAAAAAAAAAAACTTGAGGAGAAGAGGGTTTATTCTGTCTACACTTCCAGGTAATAATCCACCACTGGGAAAAGTCAGGGCAGAAACCTGGAGGTGAGAGCTGATGTAGAGGCCATGGAGGAATGCTGCTTACTAGCTTGGTTACCCACAACTTGCTCAGTCTGCTTTCTTAAAGAATCCAGGATCACCAGCCCAGGAGTGGCACCACCAACCATGGGCTGGGCCATCTTCCATCAATCACTAATTGAGAAAATGCCCTACAAGCCTGCCTGCAGCCCGATCTTATGGAGGCGATTTCTCAATTCAGGCTCCCTCCTCTCAGATGACTCTAGCTTGTGGCAAGTTGACATAAAACTAGCCAGCAATCAGCCCCAAGCTCCCACTGTCTCCATTAGTGAGAGCTAGTTTCCTTTTATGGGTCTCAGTTTCCTTACTTGAGGAACCACCATCTGTCACAGTTGTGGGAATCATATGGGAGCCACATGGGAGACAGAACACTGGCATCCATTTGGATCCATACAGAAGCAGGACATCTTTGTGCTATGATGCAGAGGTAGATTGTTTTTTGTTAGCTCTGCTAACTTCAATGTATCCCTTTGGAATGTCTTAACCTCTGATTTCTAATGGCCATCTCATTTCAGCTCAGGACATAGAAGTTGGTTAAGGATACTGCCCTCATCCACTGCTTCTTGTATCTAGATGGGAGATCTGACACTCATGAAAATAATACTGGAGCTACAAGGCCAACTGCTTTCTAACATAACACATAAGACACCTCCCATTACTACGGACGCTGAGCACTGCCCACGGGTGAACCGGCATTTCTGTTCACCCCATCTACCTACTAAGTATTTCCACCAGTCAGGACCAAGCATGGAGGGTGATTGTTCTGCCAAAGATCCCACAGGGAATTGTTAGTCTTGCAGACAGAAGAAAAAGGCAGAAGAGAAAAGCCATTTATTTCCCAGCTCCTGCTGAGATGTAGGTATTTCCTATGCAAAAACTATATTATAAGAGCATGGCACATTTGCATATGATCCTATGGTTTGAAAACACTGTTTAAATTATATAAGAAATTATGAATATATGCTCATTAAAAATTCAAGCAAAATGATACAGAGAGGCAATGGTTCCCTCTGGGAAAGGATAAGTGTATGCAGTTTCACTATGATGGTGTCTCAGATAAGTTAATTGTAAGCGGGGGCGTTTTTAGGCTCAGTTTCATTAGTCTCCCTCTGTGGGTGCTTGACGACACTGTTTTGGCGTGGACTATGGAGAAGCAGAGCATCATGGGTGACATGAATTCTCCTACCTTCTCTGTGTCTGGGGATGCATCACTCTTGGTAAGCCATTTCTCTGATGGCCGAAATGTCATAGCTCTCTTTTTGAGACAGGATATCACTCCATCCAGTTCAGATAGCCTGGAACTCATGATTTGTATCCCTCTGCCTCCTAAGTGCTAGAATTGCAGGTGCATGCCTCCATGCTGGGCTCCTTTTCAGCTCTACCTATTTGTATGTTTTGAAGGGAAACTAAAGCAAAGTTCAGATGAAAGAAGAATAACTGAGGAAACCCTCGCTGATGCTCTGCCCTGAGGTGTCAGTTTGAGACAGCTCAGGGCACTGACCATTGTTTCCACAAACAGGCCAGGTTGATCCCAAGATTTATGTCTTCCATGTGTTTTAGATTGTAATTCTAAGCATGTGTTATCATGACCACAAAATGCTGATGTAAGTCTTTGGCTCTCTAACTGAATTACAGTGTTTGAAGCCTGTTCATGTTTCATTTTTTGTGCCACTCTTGAAACCACATGTTATCCTTCTGCCTAGCATTCTGAACACACAAAGAATAACATTACTCTTAATTCAGCTGCTCCTTTCCAATGGGGAAACCAATGGGGGGAAATCTCCGACTCCTTTCTACTCTGCCTCCCCCCCTCTTACCTCATCTTAATGTCTGTTTTCACACCTAGAAGATTCTCCCACTTTCTTTCCAATAATAACTCCTCTTACCCCTCATTTTCCTCTTTTTTCACTTTTTAAATTTACTTCACTCATTTAAAATCATTGGAAGCACTTATATATATAGATCTGGGCATAGTTTCTTCCACTGATATTCCACATAAAAACTCCCCCTTTCATTTAGCACTGAGCATAGTGCCTACCACATATTGCCATGTTCCATAATATTTTTAAATAAGTGAATGGATAGATATCCCTTCACAAAATAACTTGAGCATAAAACTCAAGTGTGAATTGTTGGTGCCTGTTTACTGGTACAGCATGGTGCCATGTCATGCCTACATAGGATACTCTAACAATGAGCAATCTGTTGCTTCTGCCTAAGCATATTCTTGCCTCCCACCATTGGTTCTTCACCTCTGACTATAGCCTATCCATCTTCTGGGATGTGGTTTAGGGTCCTCCCAAGCTGTGAAGGCTGAGTCAGTGCTTCTGTGTGCCTCCAGAACCACATTATAAGTCCACCTCTCTCTGTTGAACCCTTATGGGACTAGTGTCTTCTCCTATCTCTTTCTCCTACTCTGGTGTCTCAGAAACATGTCAATGAATCTGGTTTGGATGACTTTTGAGAATAAGAATGAGTGAGAAAGGAGATTGCAAACATTTCAGAAGAGGGACAAAAACCCCTAGAATTTATTTCCTCTCTTAGTGAGGCAGCATAGGAAGAGCAGCAGAATTTCCAAGGAGGCATGAGGAGCTGTCCGATTCAGAACCAGAGAGCAGTGAGGACCCAGGAGAGCAGAGCTATTTCTTCAGGTTCTTGGAGTTTCTTCTCAGGTGCTTTCTGTTCCCGCACTATATCCCAATGAGGAACTTCCTTCTACTGAGCTTCTTCTACAGAACGTTTTAATCATGCACTGCTAACAGTTCTAAGACATCCCAATGTTCAAGGGCAACATGCCACTAGACTCATGTCTGGTGAAGCTGCCCTCCAGCTCACAGCTGACCAGCTTCTCAGCATGTTCTCAACAGCAAGAATTGTTGAGAGAACCTCTGGGTTCTCATATAAAGGTGCCAGTGCAATTCCTGGATGCTTCACACTCATGACCCAATCCTGTCTCCAAAGTCCCTACTTAAACCCACACCCTAACTCTAACCGTAACCTCATCGATGATCTGATGAGGACACAGACATTCTGCACACAGCTTCTCTCCTTGTTTGTGGGAAATCACTACATATTAAGCTCTTCCATTGAAGAAACAAGCAAGTCTTAGGCTTATGCTTATGGATGACATTGTGGGCCAAATGCTCAGAGAAGCCAGGATTGGTATTTCTTTAACCAGGGTTTTCTGAGAGCTTCTTTTAGGGAAAGGTAGGACCTCTAGGTGATCTGTATTCTGGTTCATAATTTTCTGCTGTGATATTACTAATTACAATTATTCTTGTCATGAAATGGTTTCAGAGTGTCTTGATTTACACACTTGCTGATGGGGCCACCCTGTGATGGCCCCATGTCTTCTTCTTCTTCTCAACCTTAGTTTGTTCTTTTCATCAACCAGTGTTAAACTGATAATCGTCAGATCCAGGTAGACTCAGAAATCCTCTTGCCTTCCCAAAGCTCCTGCCTACTTCATTGGGAAAGAGGCTAAATTTTACAGTGAGTTCAACCCTTTAATATTCAGAAAGAATCTTTAAGTTATCATATAACAAAATTTGTATATGATCTCCACATTAATTAGCTACTTATTTTTACTGTATCAGCTCAGGCACCCTCTTCTCTACCATAAGCCTGTCAGAGGGAACTAATGAAGGGACTAGATAAACCAAAGTCATTCCATTTTGGTTTTAGACTTCACTTTGTCCTTGACCTTATGTAACTGTAGTTCTTTTTGGAAAACCCACAAAACACAGGCCAGCCAATCAGCATATCACTAGTTTCCTAAGAATTACAAAAATACCCCCAGACTTGAGTCAACATCTTGTTTTTCTCTGTTATTTTAACTCTTTACCCTAAAACAGCAGTTTCAAGGGCCCCCATTAATCTATGACCTCATACCTGACCAAGAATTTGGCTAAAGTTTAAAGGATTTGGGCCCCCACTCCAGAATCTGAGTATTGCCCCTGTTTGTGGTTCTGTGCTCTAAAAGGCTCTGTGATCCCCTCCTTGGGGTTGCAGTGTCAGCTCCCAAGTCTGCCTGTGACCCCAGCTTTCTGGTATTTGCTTTAAGAGTGGTAATAAAGGTTGCTACTGTTTTGACTAGACATTGAAAGTTTGTCTCCCATTCTTCATGCAATCCCAGGACCACAACACTACCAGGGAAACTTGTGGAGAGCCACAACCCTAAGATGGTGCCTGGCTTAATGCCAGAAAGCTCAAGCTTAGCTGTAAACAAGCCTTATTTGGTAGCGGCTGCCTAGCCTGGTGTGCTTCCTCCTTTTGTGAGCCTATCTTGGATCGCTAGGTGGCATGATCTGATTGGGTTTGAGTAGGCATATAAGGGCTTGCGGGAAGAGAGGAGGGGGAAGCAGATGTACAAGGTTCCTGAATAAACTGCTTGAAGAAGAATCGTGGTTGTGTCTTTCTTGCTGGTCAGGGGGACGCGACAAGTGGTGGCCCGTACGGGGAACCTCTCTGTGGGTGAACGATTCAGAACTTCTTGCAGTCAGGGCATTCGACTGGTAAGTCCCAGGTAAGGTGGGACCAAGGTTAGGACCTCGGTAAAGAGGCAATAAGGTCTCTGGAGGGAGCAATAGAGTTCCGGGATTTGGACGAGTAGAATAAAAACAAAAGTGAAAGTATGGGGAATTCACCATCGCAGCCCATTTTTTCCGCTCTTAAAAAGCTATTAAAATCTACATTGCAGGGAGGAGCACGGCCTATTTGGAGACTTGTTCATAGTTGTTTAGAAGATCAGAGATATTGTAAGGCCGTGGAAAAGGGACAAGAGGCATTAGAGCAGTTAAAAGAGGAGCGCTCGGTCAAATCTGGGAAAGATACTTCAGAAGAGCCTGAAGAGGAACTTGAAATGTTAGCAAAGGAAATGGAGAAGTCATCTTTGAATATAGAACCCTCAGCTCTGGGGCCGCCTATGTTAGCACTGCCTTCATATAATGAGACTTCCCCTCCAAGTGGTCCTAGTGGGCGGTCATTCTGTCCAAATGTCTGGAGGGAAGTGAGACATGAGCTGTACTACCCTGTCTTTCAGGATGGAGGGGGAAATCGTTATCATGAACCCCTCGATTTTAAGGTAATTAAAGCACTTGCTGAGTCTGTCCGCACTTATGGGATTAATGCTGCTTTCACTGTAGCTCAGGTGGAAGCTCTTCATCGTTATTGCATGATTCCAAGTGACTGGATGAGCCTGGCACGTGCCTGCTTGTCCTCTGGGCAGTATTTAGATTGGAAGGCTTTCTTGATTGAGTTTGCTAATGAACAAGCTGATGCTAATCGTGCAGCAGGAAACCCAGCCTGGGATGTGGACATGCTTCTTGGGCAAGGTCGATTTGCTCAACAACAAACTGGGTATCCGGCTCAGGTGTTTGAGCAAATCAATTTAATCACAACCAGAGCTTGGAAATCATTGCCTAACAAAGGGGAAGTGAATGGCAATCTAAGATTATTCAGGGTCCCCTGGAGCCTTTCTCAGACTTTGTGGCTAGAATGGTTGAGGCCGCTGGAAGGGTATTTGGAGACCCTGATTTGGCAATGACCTTAATTAAACAACTTGTGTATGAGCAATGTACAAAGGAATGTAAAGCAGCTATCACCCCTTATAAGAACAAGGGGTTGGAAGCCTGGATGAAAGTGTGTAGAGAGGTGGGGGGTCCTTTGACTAATGCAGGTCTTGCAGCTGCTGTTGTGCATATTACACAAAACAAAAAAGGAAGTAATGGCGCCTGTTACCGTTGTGGAAAGATGGGGCACCTTAAAAGGCAATTCCCCGAGAAAGGAAGACAGAATGAAACAGGAAGTGGGAACCACCCTAAGCAGCCTGGTCTTTGCCCCAAGTGCAAGAAGGGAAATCATTGGGCAAATGAATGTAGATCTGCTAAGGATATTAATAGTCAGCCTTAAAAAAAAAAAAAAAAACTCGTCCAAAAAATGGCAGAGGGGCCCCCGCCTTCAGGGCCCTCAAATATATGGGACAATAAAGGGGTTTGGGTCCTCTGGCTTAGATATGGCTTGTGTGGTCCTTGATTTGGAACAGCGTCCTCTGTTAGAATTGGTAGTGAATGGAAAAAGGCCGTTAGTCTTGCTGCTGTGGGGGCTACCACAGCTGCCATTGCTATGCATTCTACGGTGCAGACTGCAGCTACCTTGAATAATTTGTCAGCCAATGTAGCCACGGCCTTGGTTGATTGTGGCAGGTGGCCCAGATTGGCTGTGAGTGGAAAATGACTGGATTGTGTGTGACCTCTGTGCCATATCAAAATTATACTGTAGCTGAAAATTTGTCTAAGCAACTCTCTCAGTATCTTACAGGAAATTGGTCTGGCGAGTTTGATAAGCTGATGCAGAATCTGAGAATTGCCATCGTGCATGTGAATTCCACCCGGGTTGATGTCTCTGTTGCTGAAGGACTGTCAACATGGATCCTCCGAGCCATGAATCATCTGAATGGGTGCCCTAGGAGGCATGCTCTTCCTAGTCAGTTTCATTGCCCTATGGTGTATCTGTAAGATGAGGATTTCACAGAGGAGAAATAATGCCATGCTGGTGCAAGCCTTTGCTGCCTTGGAGGCTGGACAGTAGCCACAAGCTTGGTTGACTGTCCTAAAGGACTAAGCTATCATCACGCTCAGGATGCGAGGCTAAGCACTGCACTTGGGGTCAGCTTCTAGTGACTTCAAGAAGGGCATGTTTGATTGCATATGGGTTGGTATCCTAGTTTCCCATCTCTGAGAAAAAGATACCGGACGGGTATGGCACCAGCCTGGTTGGCAACTGGGCGTGGGGTCATTACAATGTCCTTTACATGCATATCAGAGATCAGACCTCTACCCCTGCCTGTTGTGTTTTCTGCTCAAATAAAACAAAAAGGGGAAACTGTGGAAAGCCACAACCCTAAGATGGCACCTGGCTTAATGCCAGAAAGCTCAAGCTTAGCTGTAAACAAGCCTTATTTGGTAGCGGCTGCCTAGAATCATGGTTGTGTCTTTCCTGCTGGTCAGGGGGATGCGACAGAAACTTGCTTTTGTAGAGACACCCTGACAATTATACTTAAAGACTTTAAAGCCATTTTTAACCCGCCCAACTCAAATGTGACTGTGTATTAGAATATTCATTATTTTCATAAACCATACTTTTGGTTCCTAATGACTCTAAAAATAATTTATGTTAAAGGAAAGCAACTCAATTAAGGGGTCATGAAAAGAATCACTCTCCTTAAGCCTAAATTGTTGCCCTGTTTTGGATACCTGAATCACACTCTCCTTACAGCAGCCATCAGTGTGATCTTAGATTTATCTCTACAATGGTCAGACTCTTACTACACCACCAGTAGACATAGTGCTTCAGAATGTTCTCCTGAATAGTACTTCTATGTTTGCTAAGTGGGAAATTTGCATGTGTGGGCATGGCTTTGACCTCTAACTCAGAAGTAACCTTGTGGGCCTGTGGTGAATGTGGCAGTGTGTATATATGTGCACATATTAGAAGCAATGCAAACACTACATAAACTTTCAAAGGCTTAGCAGGAACTGTTCGTTTGTATGACCTAAGTTTACATGTGCTAAATATGTGAACTGTTTCTTGACTGTAGACTAGAATTCTTCTTGGAGAGACAGGATATAGGAAGAATGACTGGACACATTTTAAAGTTCAAAAGATTCAGATCCAATTTGAGCTCAGTCATTTACTCATTATGCAAATGAGTATGACCTTATGCAAATGTTTAACCTCTCTGATTCTAAGTTTCCCCACTGAGTGAGTGGATAATACTCATTAGACCGAAGTATTTTGAGATCAAATAGAATTTGATTTGAGGAGTGTCTGGCACATAGCAACCACCAAATAAACAGAAATTATGGTAATTTTAGCAATAATTTTTCTAAACAGTACAGTGGTGTGTGACATTCTGGTCAGAAGCTTAACAGCATTTTGCACTGCCTTTCATGATCTTCCTGTACCAGGAACTGTGGGGAGGGGTTTTCATGAACAAGCTAATTTAATCCTCATAACTACCCTCCAAAGACAGGCACTACTTTTACCATCTCTGTTTACCTGAAGAAAAAGAATGAAGGGATTTATAATTTTCTCAGTCACATAGGTAGTGAACAGTGGAGTTGATTTTCAAGTCTGGTTATTCTGATTTCAGAACCCTCCCTCTGTTAATTAACAAAATTAATTAGTAGACTTAGTTAAGTAATTAAGTGAAATTAATTACCAGTCAGTATATTTGAAAAATATACAAGGAAGAGGTTAAACAAAGAGGAAGGAAAGGTAAATGAGAGGGACAGGAATTATTTCTTAAGTTATAAAGCTTGCTATCTAAATTACTTTAAATCAGGTAAGGTATCACATGTCTGCAATCTCAGCACTCAGGAAACTAAGGTAAGAAAATTGTTCCCAATTCAAGACCATCTTGGGATACACAGTGAGTCCCTGACTAGCCTGCGCTACATGGAGAGGCTCTATCTTGAAAAAGAAACAGAAAGAAAGAGAGAGATAGAAGAAGAGAAAAAGAACGCTTAAGAACATGAGGCCTTCATGTTCCAAATAAATGAATAAGTTAGTGTTAGTCTCAAAAGACAATGGATGGCTGTTTTGTTGTGGAGTAGTGTATCACATGGATGTACCTTATTTTATTCACATATATTCACTTATTGATGGATGCTTGGCTTCTTTACAATTTCTTGCTACTGTGATCACTCTGGAACATTAATACTCATATCTTTGTATGGGCTTTATTTCATTTATCCTGGGTAAATATCCAAAGAATGAATCATAAGTTAAATGCATGCTCACTGTGTAGCCCAGGCTAGCCTCAAACTCATGGCAACCCTCTTTCCTCAGCCCTGTGAATTCTGGGGTTCCAGACATGCTGCAACTAGTTCCATTAATTATTACATTTCAAAAGCAAACTGATTGTTTTAAATGTAAGCCTATATCAAAGTTATTAAAAATGCACGAATGAAAACTTAAATGCCGGTATTAATTTCTAACACTGCCCTTTCTGTCAGTTTTCATTTTCTGCAGTAATCGTTAATCCAATCTCAGACCATTAATGTTGGATGAATTCTAAGATATTGGGTAATTTATCTCTGTTGTTTTATAAATAGAACAACAGAAGTGCTGGAGATGAGATGAAAAAACTCTGAGCAGAATACAATATAGAGGCAGATCTGAGAATATTAGCCATTTTGTCTTCTGGACTAATGGCCTTTCTGACAGATCAGATATTGGAAAGCTCATGAGACATCATGTGTCCTTGGCCACTGGAACTCTCCCATTCCAATCCACAAGGGGCATGTTGTTAATGATATTTGATTGTGTTTCCTCTATTCCTTTTCTTATCCCGGTCACTCCATGTGTCTGCTCAGTCACAAGCACATATTGTGACTTCTAAGGACAAGGTGTTGGCATAACTGTTCAGGGTGCAGAGTTAAAAAGGACAGTCTCATGCCATCAAGAAGAAGAAGAAGAAGAAGAAGAAGAAGAAGAAGAAGAAGAAGAA
>CAJQZJ010032244.1:898753-951687 GCA_907164525.1 Lophiomys imhausi
CTGCTGCTGCTGCTGCTGCTGCTGCTGCTGCTGCTGCTGCTGCTGCTGCTGCTTTTGTGGCTGCTGGCAATATTACCTGAGGCCAGGAAGCATGTATTTTCCAGCTACAGGAGTATGGGCTCCTCAACTTTGCTCATCAAATTAGAAAATCGGTGGTTGAAACTGAGCTGCATCTCAGGGAAAGGACTAGCTTAGCCTTGGCACCCAACTAGCTTAGCTTGGTCACTTTTGGGTATTTTGCTTCCCATGTGCAGTGCCTTTTCTTTTGATTAAAAATGAAAGTTCATGTTATTGTGAAATAAGGGATTAGCAAATCCAGCTCACGATAAACAGGAAATTGAAAAGGAATGTTCAGATTTTTAGAAATGAGGAAAAGGATAAAAAAACAAGAAAGAATAAATGAGTCTAATCTATAAGGAAATAGATATAAAGTACAAACTAGTTCTAAGCTGCTTTCCATTCTTGAAAAATTAATATATCGTGTCATTAGAACCTCAGTTCAAAATTAAAACAAAAGAGAGAGAAGAGAGACTATTCTAGGCAATACCCTATAAATATGATGCATGCCTGCAATCCCAGCACGTGAGAAACTAAGACAGGAAGGATGCACAAAGTCAGCTAGAACTAGCCTTGGAGAGGGGGGAAGGGAGAGGGAGAGGGAGAGAGAGAGAATTGTATGTTATATATTACATATAATAAATAAACAGAAGTGAAAATATAACTGCACCATGGGAAAATATGGAGTAAAATGAATAAAATAGAAAGTGCTGGATGTAGAAGACAAGATTACTAAACAAAAAGATAATCAATACAATTTTTTTTTAACCACAGGGGTAAGTATTGAGAATGACTTTTCATAAAACTCCTCTTAAGATGAAAGTGTTTGGAAGGCAGCCCAGGGGGGTGTTGAGAGTTGAAATAATACACAGTGGGGAATAGCAAAGTAAGATTGTGATATAAGATGATTCTTCTGACAGCCAGGTGGAAAACCCAAGTGTCCAGGGATAATCTGGTTCATCTCAGAGCTTCCTACAGTAATAATTGATGATCTATACAAACCCTGTGGAGAATACTGGGATTCTGAGGGACAGAACATGGAATGTTATGCTTCACTGGGCAGTTTATTCTTTTTCAACACTTGCTTTATAGTGATCATATCTTTGATACATTTTTATGTTTATATGTGTTTAAATGTGGATTATTAGTGTTTTTAATTGGGGGTAATTAATTTAAGGACTTGGTATAGAGCCTGCAAAACTTTTCAGTGGATCAGAAGTTTTGGTTGCATTATTCCAGAACTTACTAAAACTGGGTGCTAGGGCTCACCTAGAGATTCTGACTCCTTCAGTCTTGGTGGAAACCAGGGAACTAAGTTTTTAACAGAAAACCAGGAGCTCGTGCAGTAAGGGTCCCAGCCACACAGCTACTAATACTCAATTCTTTCCTGTGTCTTCCCCTTTACCGGGAAGATACTGTGTGCCACAGTTCATCAACGTAATAGCATCAGCTGTCACCTTAGCACAAACCTACAGTCACCTGAGAAAAAGGAAACTGAACTGAAGAATTTCCCAGATGGGAGTGACTTGTGGCAATGTCTATGGGGATTTTCCGGATTGTTAATTTATGTAAGAGGTCCCAGCCCACTGTAGGCAGTACCATTCCCTAAGCAGGTGGGCCTGGGCTGTGAAATGGGCTAGCTGGCATGAAGCGAGAACAACCTGGTAGGCAGCATTGCTCCATGGCATCTGTTTCAGGGTCCTTCTTTTAGTTATTGTCTTGGTTTCTCTCAGTGATGGACTGTGTTACCTGTATGGTGCAATTAATACTTTCCTCCACAAGTTATTTTGGTCATGGTGTTTAACAGAGCAACAGAGAGCAAAGGAAGACTCACAGTGAGAGGACAAAGAACTGGCAGCAATACTCCAACAGTTCTGCTTCTTGGTGCAAGCACCTTTCTGTCTCAAAAGAGGCAGCCTGCTCAGAAAGTCATCAAGAATCAAGACTACATCAGTATGGCATAGCAGAAGGCCAGGCTCTATGCATGGCAGATCAGGACGACCACTATCTTTTTTTTTAATTCTTTAATTTATTTTTAATTTTTTAAATTAATTAATTTTACAATCCGATCATGTCCCCACCCCCGCCTCCTTCTCTCCTCCCAGTCCCTTCCTCCTTCTTTTCCCTCCCCTTCTCAGAAAAGGAGAGCTGCAGCTCTGCGTACCAACCCACCCCAGTTCATCAAGTCAGATCAGGCATAAGAGCAACTTCTTCCATTGAGGCCAGACACTGAAAACCTATAAGGGGAGGTGATCCACAAACTGGTGACAGAGTCCGTGTCAAAAGGCAGTCCCCTCTCCACTTGGTAGGATATTCACGTGAAGACTGAACTGTCAACCAGCTGCATATGTGTGGTCGGCCTAGGTCCAGTCCACTTACTGTTTGACTGTGGGTCTCAGTATCTGTTTGATCCCCTTCTAGGGGGGAGCCTTTCACAGGACTGTTAGGCTTCTATCTGCCAGAATATCAGAGTGTCATTAACAGTGTCAAGGGTTGGCTCTCTCCCATCAGGTGGGTCTCAAGTTATGCGAGCCGTTGACTGGCCCTTCCCTCTGCCACTGCTCTGCACATCCTATGGGCTGGGTAACTTATGGATGACCACTGTCTTACCCATGCTGAACACCAGTTCTTATCTGGGTGATGAGAACAAGACAGCACTTGCTTTTGGGGTCTTTATGAATATGAAACGTCATCTTGTTGCAGTACAACATACAACCGGTGGATCTCGTTTCATTAGAGTGGAACACAACTCTTAGAAACTCCAATTTCTTTTTTTTAATTTTTTTATTATTTTTTTTATTAAATACTTTATTTTTTTTTCTTCAAGTTACATCTCAGTAACAAACCCCTCCCTATTCCCCCTTCCTATCCCGCCCTTCCACCCTCTTCCCCCCAGAAGTTTCCCCTTTCAGTCCAACAGCTGGTTCCTTCTCTTATAACAGTAAGTATTATACAAAACAATAGATATAAATATGCCACATTTATGAGAGTAAATTGGCCCAGTATACCTTCCCAATGTCCAGTTTATACATATTTGGCCCCTGACTTTAACATTCTACTATCTAACCAACTCCATGAGTTTAAAGGTCTATATGTGACTCAACATTCATACTATCTTGCAACACACTTTTAAGAGTATCTTCTTAGATCTATAACACCCTCTTGATTCCTAAACAGTTCAAAATTTAACTATAAGACTCTAGCTGTCTATTCTTCAACCACCTCAGAGACCTGAGAGGGATAAATATATTTGCTTATATAGGAAGTGCAGAGCCTGCAGCTTCCAAAACTAAGAAAGAACATACCAATGACTGCCTAGACAGTTCCCATTTTCTCTCCATACATTCCAGCATCAATCTTCAGCCTTTGGGTCCTGTTTCTCTGACAGACATTTGTTGTAGAGCAGGGATTATGAAGGACTTACCTACCCTGTCTTGGCAGAGTTAGGCTGTCCTCTTGATACCAACCGTCTAAAACGGTCTAGGATAGTTAAAACAAACTCCTAGTCATGCAAACATGTCTCTTTGTTAGCTACTATGACAGTCTATCACAGATATTCTCTAAACTACCCAGTAATCAAGTTGCTAAGAGACAAGCAACATTTGCTTATCTAAATACAAGAGATGGATAGGGCATCTTCAAAAACCCCTAGAGATCTGCAGAATATGGCATTCAAAGATGTTATCTTAAATCAAGATTTTTTTTTTGATATCGAGACATATCAGCGCCTGACAGCACCCCCTATTCTACTCCAAGTAGAAGATAAGCATCGAAGAACCTCCACTGTAAGATGGTTGAATTAGTGGCAAGCCTTTCTCTTGGCATGAAAAAACCCCTTGCACCAACTGCAGACAGACTGCTGTCCAAAAAGGACAAAACTTGGTAGCAGGGAAGTCGACAGAGAAACTCCAATTTCTAATGAAAATAGGAAACTCCTGTTTCCTATCAGGAGCATCTTATAATGGCTTATATAATGACAGCGAAGGGGCATCCGGCTTTTTGTGGAGATGGTATAAAGATTCAGTGGGGACACTGGAGTTTGGAGGTTGAACATATTTTGGGTACAGACAGGCAGTATTCCCTGGGAAACAGCACACTGGGCAATAGCTGGCTGGTCCCTCAGTGTTCCTGGAAAACGACTGAATACAAAGCTGATATTTTGATTTCAGTTTCCTAGGTACCTCACAGACACAGAGAATGAAGCTGTTTAAAGCCCAGTTGGGCCATTCAATGTCTCCTAATTGCCTAGGACACTGAATTTAGACTGTTTTATAATCTATCTCTCTTCCCTCCCTCCCTCTCAACTTCCCTCCCATTTGCCAGTCTGGAAAGGAATAACTCATTGGGATTATTTGTTCTTGAAGTGAGTCAAGCATGGAAAGCAAGGAACGGATCACAGGGACATAGATAAATACACCTAATTATAGACTGAACTATTAGCATGGAACAAATGGCTGTTTTTGAAAATAATCTAACAGCCAGAGAAAGCCTCGGCCACCAGCCTAGTGTGTCTGTCAGCAAGGAGGGCCATGACATGACTCCCAGTGGGCTGGGAGCGCCATGTCCCTCAGCTTTGCTGATGAAAATGAACTTTGCGTTTCGAATGACTCCTCTCTTTCACAGGCTGACCATAGATGCTGTTGTCCCCGCTTCAAGGGCTATTGCTCATATGTCTCAATTGGCTTAGTCAACAGCTAAAGCCCTTCAGACACTGGCATAACTCTGCTCCAATTCACATGGAAGATTTGTGAGCCTCCTCTACAGCATCTACTACCTTTTGTGTTTTGTATGGTAGCCCTCACGATCCATTTAGACAAAGTCAGATGTTTCTTTATGGCAAAACTCCCTGTAATGAAGAACAAACACTAAGTGTAGATATATTTAACTTCCCCTTGAGTTTTATTTTCTGGAATTGGAATTGATGTTGAGAATTCTTCTGTCTAGTCACAAAGCATCCTTGTCTGTGAGAAAAAGAATGAAGGGCTTTTATGCTTGGTTGCCTAAGATCCTGGTACATCTGGCTGATGTACATAGCTGCAGGGTTTTACACCACTGTGGAGTGGGTGCTCTGAAGCTGGCCGAGTTTATTTGGGAGACAAGCATGCCTTAAATAGTTAAGGACAGTTCTGGAAATAAATGTAGAGTACATAAAATGGAGTGGGAGTGGGAATCACATATGTAGCAGGAATCTTATTTTAACATGATTGATGCCCTTTTTGCCTGTTTGAATTCCTTATTTGGGTCTCAACTGGCCTTAGGTATCTGTATATAGGCAGGGATGAGGAAGGCTTGAGCAAAACTGCAGAAGATCACAAAGAGAAAGCTCGACAATAACCTTTAACTTCCTCCATGCAAATTAGGATTTTGCAGCAGCATTATTATACCAAAAGCTGGGTAACCGTAGTGGTGAGAATGGGCTAGATGACTCTAAAACTTTTATTCCCTTGATCTTTAGCATGCCAACAAGCACCCCACAAAGAGTAGCACCTGTAAGGCAAGAGGAAGATAAGCCTGTGCTAATCGAGACAAGGACCGCTAGGCCACAGGATCAAGTGAAGAAGCCTTGATCTTAACTCCATATAGTGTTGCTGGTAGTGTCTGTGAGCTGATGACTAGTGGATCTGCCAGTCTGGCTGCCATGCAGGCAAGGTATCCCTGCAGTGGAGTTTGGATTGGATGCAAGAGAGGATGCAGCCTCAGAGGTGTGCAGCTAGCTGAAGTCAAGAAGAATCTGCTTTGTCTGGGACATATTTCCAAGTTGTATTTGTCCGGGTTCTCTAGAGTAACAGAACTTACAGAATGAATCTCTCTCTCTCTCTCTCTCTCTCTCTCTCTCTCTCTCTCTCTCTCTATATATATATATATATATATATATATATATATATATATAGGACTTTCATGCTTGGTTGCCTGGGATCCTGGTACATCTGGCTGCAGGTCATCTTATACCTCTAATAAAATACATATATTTAAAATATATATTTAGATTATAAAATTATATATATATATATATATATTAGAGTTTATTAAAATAACTTATAGGCTGCAGTCCAGCCAATTCAGCAATGGCTGGCTATGAATGGAAAGTCCAAAAATTCAGTAATTGTACAGTCCATGAGGCTGGATGTCTCAGCTGTTTTCAGTATATGCTGGAATCCCAAAGAAGTAGGCCTTAATGCCAGTGAAGGAATTGACTTGCTAGCAATGGGAGAGCAGGCAGGCAAAGATCAAAAGCTTCTATCTTCCAAGCCCTTAAATAGGCTTCCAGAATAAGGTGTGACCCAGATTAGAGGTGGGTTTTCTCAGCTCAAATGACCAGCATTAAAGGTGTGTCTTCCAACCTCAAAGATCCAGATTAGAAGTGGATCTTACTACTTTAAATTAAGCAAAAATCCCTTATAGGTGTGCCTTCCATTTTTGGGCTTTAGTTAATTCCAGATATAGTCAAGTTGTCAACCAAGAATAGCCAGCACACAGGCCTTAGTCAAACCAACAAAAAGAAACCCACTCATGAGAGAGAGTGGCATTACTCTGAGATGGAAGCATTAGCTGCACAGAACCAAGGGATGTTTTAGGTCAGGGCCATTTCTTCTTTCCAGTGACATGAAGCAAGACTCCTTCTCCCATACAACTGGACTCTATTCTGGGCATGGGGAAGCAAAAGAGAGAAGGCAGGAGAGATCAGGAAAACTCAGTATTTTTTTTAAAGTACCTGAACATTTGCTGAAGGAATGTACACTCACACACTGAATCTGATTACATTTAAACTGGTTGGACATTTAATGAGCATGTTCTTGCTGACTAGTGTGTTGAGGCATCAAAGAAAATGTAGAGTTCTGCCAATGGGTAGAAAAAAAATTCAGAAAATATACAGCAAAGTTTCTGTTCCCTATGGGACATCCAGAGGCATCTACCCCTTGCTAAAGTCTTTCTGAAAATAACTTGCTTTTTCATTTATTTCATGTATGTATTTATATAGTATTAAAGTTTTATCCTCTTTGAGAAAAACAAGCTCATGTTTTCAAAATGCAGGCTGTAGTATAAAGGACCCAGGAGCTCTACCAAATCAGACATGGGCATATGATCATTTGGTTGTCAATCATGTTTGCTCAGGAGAAGCTTCTGGCTGTATTTACGCAGGATAGATGCTCTTCTGAATTTTCCTGGGTTGACTTTGTGTTGGGGTAGTGTTAAGCATTCTAAATGTTAATTAATTGGTCCTGCTTGTTGTCTGTTACTTACATTGTCTCTGATTGGTTAAATAAAATGCTGAGGCCTGAGATTGGGCAAAGAAAGAGAAAGGTGGGACTTCCTGAGATTAGAACAAGAAGCCTGTGCTTTAGACAGAAGATTCATTCATTCCAGCCAGCAGCAGGAAAAAGAATACATCCCAGCCAGGAGCAGGAAGAAGGAGGAACACACCATGGGTTAGAAAAAAGAACCTCATTCCACATGGCCAGGAACATCGGCATAGTGTGGAGAATGGCAGTCCAAGGGGACATATGTATATATGGGGTCATATTTGGGTAGTAGAATTAAGAGCTAGCTTAGATGGGCCAAGATTGCTCAATTCAGGCCAAGGCTTGTTAAAATCCACGTGGTGTCCTGTGTGCTCATTTATAATGTCTGCTTAAAGATTAACAGTTGCTGAACCAATTAATGATAACATAAATACTGGTTAAATAATTTAATTAAAAAATTTTTTTACATATGGCGCCCCACGTTGGGCGCCACCTAAAAACTGCAAATTAATCAATTAATGTAGTTATTAGTAAGTATAAACTGTAAGATTAGGCTGGCAGAGTAGCCAGTGGCTTGGCAGAGGAGCAGGCAGCCTGACCCGAGTCCCTTAACTGGTTGCCTAACTTATCCTGGAGAAAGAGCCCCGGGACCAAGGGTGGCCTACACCACCTGTAACCTAAACTCTGTTAAGTTGTTATATTAGGCCAGTAGAATTACTGGCGGCTTGGTGGGAGATTCGCCTGGGCTCAAGGGGAGTCTGGAAGTCTGGAAGTCCAACGGCCTGGGACTGCTTGGACTGAGGGCCTATAAGCCGCCGCAGTCTTTTCCCCAATAATTAAACACACCAAGACCTTTTAATGTTTTAATGCTTAGCCCTTAGCTGGGCAAACTCTCAATTAACTACTCTAAATTAACCCGGATCACCTAATCCCAAACCACCACGTGCCGGCACTTGAGCAGACACTGGGTTGTTCTCCGACTTCCACACACTGGCTCTCAGTTGTGCACATGCAGCTTGCACACATACACAAACCCATACTCACATGTATAGAAGGTAGTGTGAGCTGCCTGTCCACCTACAGGGAGAGGGAAAGAACTCTACAAAATGTCAGTGAGCCACAGACAGAAACGTGATATCAGAAGGCCTGCTCATCCATGGACATGGGCTTGAGAGAAGGTTGTGCAGTCAGAGAGGAGGGAAGGGTATGGGAGAGCACCTGCCATCTCCTAAATAACCACCACATGTGCCTGGGCATCACTTCACAGTCTAAGAGGTAACTCCATGTGCATAATCTTGCCAGTTACTCAGGCAGTGATTGCTTAGCCTGTAGCTCCCTTTTCTGCATAGCACCAGTGGAAAGCAAATCTCTCTCTCTCTCTCTCTCTGTGTGTGTGTGTGTGTGTGTGTGTGTGTGTGTGTGTGAAACCAGACTGTTTGCATTTGTGCTTCAAAGCAAATGGTCTCCTAGGAGTTTCTTTGCTCTTTGTTTATACAAACTACTTATTGTGGGTAGAATTGGGGATAGCAAAGGTTACAAGCAGGAAAGCTTGCAGTTGCTTTTAAATACTGGTGCTTATTCTTTGTCAGGGCTTGTCTGAGCTGACACTCAGTAGGTGGCAAAGCTTGCACATGAGACTGAGACCATCTTTGGATATTTTGTTCATTCACCTTTATAAGAGAAGCAATGATAGAACTCGCTAAGTGTTTTCCCATTGTTCTTTGGGGATGCTTATAAACTCTAACAGGCCTTGGTCATATGTGACACTGGGAAGGATGTCGGTACAGTTAACTACTCGTTTTCCACACATGGATTGCACAAATGGTGAGGACTATCCTGTCCTGTCTATCTGCTGCCTTTCCCTTGGGGTCAGGGATCTGTGGCTCTTCTACATCATTCCTCAAACCTAAGCCAGCTGGAGAGATTAGCTTTTGTTCTCAGTTACTCAGAACAGACTGCCTTCACACCTACAACTGTCACATCAGACCAACACAAGCAGGAAAAGCCATGATGCTGTGGTTGCTTCATTGAGACTCCAAGGGAACAGTATAGGCAGCACCTCAGTTCAGTTAAAGTAATTAACTGACTCTATCTGGGCGTCAGTTGCCAATGTAGATGTGGACTGAGCTGGCAGCCAGCCCAGGCTGAGATCCATTGTTGTTGGCTGGAGGAAGTGGTGCTTTGCCCCAGATGTGCCTCCAGCTGTGGCTGACTAGACTGTTTCCTCTCAGGCTGACCATGGCCGTTCAGAGAGCAGATGACACCTCTCTCATGTTTTCTATATCTTCCCATGAGTCCATTTTTAATGACTACACCCTCAACTCCTGTGCACAATTATCTCAATTGGTGTTTAAAATGAATATATGCAGATATCCATCATTTTTATGTATCCTCTACTTACATAAAGTGTGTGTGTGTGTTTGCATTCATGTGCATGTCTGTATGAACCGCAAATATGCCAAGTAAATCTGTGAACCACAATAAAAGAAGCTACAGTGTGTTACCCTCGATTAATTCCCAGCAAATGAAATATTTGCTCTTCTTATCTTTGGTCATTTGTCTTTTAAGCACACACACCTATTCCAAGGAAACTAAGGAGACAAAGTCATAGAGTCACAAATATGGGTGGTGAGATTTTTTTCTCGTGGCTAGATAGAGACACCGACTTTCCCAGGGACTTAAGGGACAGTGACTTTTAAAAGATTTAAAAGCAGTGTGAGTGAGCTTGTTTTGAGAAGAACCCTCACAACTGTATCTAAAAGCTCATTTAGAACATGGTCATTCACTAATTCATTTAATGGGCATTTATGGATTTTTACTCTTTACTATGTCTGAGGATGCTGGCAAGTCTATGGGAGACATTTCCCCCAGCACCTTGTGGTATAAGCAGGGGATTTCCCTAGCATCACTTTGAATCACCTACATGGTGCTTTTTGAGAGCACTTTTACATTACTTCCTTTAATGCCATTCAAACAGACAAAGATGGTGGAGAGCAGAGGCCTGGGGTCTTACTTGCCCCATTGGCTGTTGCAGAAACAACTTTTTTCACAAGCTGTGTGATTGAAGCAGTTTACTTAACTGTTCTTGTTATCAGCTTTCTCATCAGTAGTATAGGAATGAATACAATCTATGTATTCAATAAAAAAAAAACATTGGCAACACACTTAGCACTATGCCTGGACACTCTAGGTCAGTGGTTCTCAAGCTTCCCAATGCTGCAACCATTTAATACAATTCCTTGTGTTGTGGAGACCCCTAACCTTATTATTTTCATTGCTGCTTCATAACTGTAATTTTGCTACAGTTATGGATCTTAATATAAACATCTAATTTTTCTGATGGTCCTAGGCAATCTCTGTGAAAAGGTCATCTGACCTTCAAAGGGGTCACAGCCCACAAGTTGAGAATCGCTGTTCTAGGTGCTCCATAAATAGCAGTTCCAAGAAGTTAGAAGATACTCTTAAGAAGGGTTTTAATTCTAAGATCAGTTCTTAGATATTTCTACTAAGATGGAAGAGGATGTCCCTTCTAATATTTTCTGAAGCAGTAGTGAGCTCACTTTCAGCCTATAAATTCCTCAGTACGTTTTATCTAGGAGAGGTAAAGATGATTTAATGGTCAGGTTCCCTGATTCTGTCTTTAATCCATCCTTTACTCCAACACACACACACACACACACACACACACACACACACACACACACACACACACACACTCAAACTGAGAATAAGGCCCTTCCAGCTATTTCAGGCTGTGGTAGAAAGGGGTCAGGTGACTCTAGAGAGAAGGTGCCTGTGTAGTAGGACTGAAGATGAAATGGTTGCTAGGCTACCGTCCCCTGAGACTGGCCTGCTTCAGCTGGCCTGAAGACCTGGTAAATTCATGCTCATCTCCAACCAGGACAGTGTGACTGCACCTGAACAGGTTGGTGGTAAGCCAGGGAGGGCTAACTCATGGGGACTGTGGTCGAAGGAGATGAACAGAGTTGGGAGGATGGAACTCAAGTCTCTTTATCTGCCTCGGCATCTGGCTCTGGCTCTTAAGGAAAAAGCTGGCAACCAGTGGGCTGTGTTTTATAGGGAGAGAATTTTCACAGTTTCTAAGTTGTGAGGTTGGCCAGGCCAGGATCAGGGCTTTTGGGTTTTTTCGTAAGTAGCCTTTGACTGTAACAATGAGCTGCACTTTTCAGCAACCATCTTTCCTGTTCTCACCCTGCCTTGATATTCTAGCAAAGACGTCACAAATATTCTTCCCAGAGAATATTTACAAAGTGCATGGTGTTTGAAGCAAGGCATTTTGCCCAAGGATAAGAAAAACATTCATAGTTTCTTTCTTTATTCAGAAGGAAACAAATTGGATCTAAATGCTCTCACTGCATGGTGGGCTGAGGCTGGTCTCCTGTGATTTGGATCTTAAAAGATCAACAAAGGGTCAAATTCAAAAAACAAACAACAAACAGAAGAAAACTTGCTCATCTATCTGTGTTGTTGGCCTGGAAGGGATGGAACTGTGGGCAGAAGGTCAGTCATTGGTGGCAAGCCCTTACAGGGGACCTGGGGACCCCTAGAGTGCAGCTCTCTGAGAAGTTTCTTTGTGTGTTGGATGGTGGGGAATGCTGAAAGTAACAACTAATCAAAACTTAGAGAACAGGAGTCAGTGGAGTGCTCAGCTACAAACAGGACATCTGTATCCCACCTCCAGGCTCAGGGACCATTTCAGAAGAGGGGGCGGAAAGACTGTAAGAGGGAGAGGCTGAGGAGGACCGAAGGGAAACAGTGACTTTCAGACATGACTGGATACTTGGACTCATGACTTATAGCAGCTGGGCTTGTCTGCACAAGATCAAGTCAGTCAACATTCCAGCCTGGAGAGAAGAGGAGCTCACTGGCCCCACCTCTAACTGAGAAGATGCTGATGGTCCACAGCCTCTGGAGGAGGAGAGTAAGTTTCCTTTAACGGTGTGGTCGCTGAGGTAAGAGTTTTGTTTATTAAAAAAAATCAGTTATGAGAATGTTTTTGTTTAATCCCAGGTGTATGTGTGGGGGGGGGTGCCACTTCAGTTAGTCCACAGGTGTAATCAATATGTGCCTCAAGCCCAGTGAATTTTGAGGACTGGGGAGAAATATAAAAAGCCAGAGGAGGCCTGGGAAGAAAGATGAGATTGCTTTTCTCCTTGTTGCTAGTGCTTCCCCAACTGCTGAAGGTAGAGGTATTAAGTACAGCAGGACGATGCTGCTGTAATGTTGGTTTGCTGTTGCTGGTTTGCTGTACAACTGGATGTCCTGACTACTGAGTTTGGTATTTCCCCTACAAAGAATGTGAGGACCTTTAACAGAAAGAAATAGCTCAAAGAGACCCATGTCTGTCCCTTTCCCCTGTAACCTTCTTTCTCTCCCACCTAGGGTTGGGGGGGGGGGTTGGAAGAAACAAGGTTGGAAGGGAGGTAGCAGTATTAAAATAAAGTGTAAGATAATAATAAAGCAACATTCAACAGATCACAGGTAGGTGACCCATACTCCAAAGAATGGCCTCATACCCAGAAGTACATGGGCAGCACAAACTAGAGTTGATTTATTTTTTTAAGGACCTGCAGTTGAGGGGTGTGCAGGGAGGTAGAGGTGGGTCTGGTAGGAGTTAGAGGGCATGGATATGATCAAAATATGTTATACAAAATTCTCAAAAAATCAATAAAAATATTGCATTTTGGTGTATATAACAAATCAATATATCATTTATCCAGCAAGTAGATTTCAAACTCATAAGCTTTTTCTTTAATTCCTGAGTGCCATGAAGATAACCTGTCCACAAAGCCTGACATCAGGATAAAAATCTCTCAAGTTGGGACTGCCAGGAAACTTAATGGAGGAATGTGGAAACCAGGGCTACTACAGCTGGAGCCTGCTGGGAACAATGAACAATATGGCCCTCCCTTCACACTGGACTCTTGTCTCCTGGGCTCATGCCTGGCTCGATGGTAACCAGTAAGCAACCTATAGCAACAAGAAGCAGGATCTTTGTGGCTGAAGGACAGACACGTTTACTGGCTCTGATGTGGAACATTTCCTTAGCCTTGCTGACCGGGGCTTCAGAGGATCATCAACCACATACTCGTGAGTAAGACGGAAGAACCAGAGATTAATGAATTGGCTTCTCAGAGGTCACTGAGTAGTGATGGCCTCACAGATGGTTGCCTTAAACCAGGTAACAAAAGAATATGTCCTGATGATGTTGAAACAGGGGGCTTACAATTTTTCAGCTTTCTACTTATTTCCTTCCCATTCCCATCTGCAGTGTACTCAGCATCTCTTCTTCCTCCACTTTCCTTCCTCTTTGAGCATGTAGACATCTTTTTATTCAGGTCATTCACCCGGAGCAAGATATGAGGGGCTCTGAGTGCAGACTGTATTTTTGGATTTCTCATACTGTTTCCCGTACATACCTACCTAGGGGTGGAGCTTGGGCATACTGTTGATGTTATCAAACATGATTTTCCCATCTAGAAAGGGGATAACAGTACTATTTGTTTTTCTAGTGTTTGGGGGTAGATTCACAGGAAGTGCCAGTAAGATACTAGAAGTGTTTAGCACAGAATAAGCATGCAATGAGAGTCAGACGTAATGTTTAGAACAGGGGTTTAGATTGTCATGCTAGAAATTGTTCACAGACATACATGTCCTGGCTTCATGGGAAGAACTCTTCAGGAGAGGTATGGTCACTGCTGGGGGTGGGACTTAAATACTTGCCTCCTAAGAGTCCTTCCTTGAGGCCCAAAACTTCTATATGCTGTTCTTCTCATTTTTACACCCTTAGCCCAGGATATAATTTCAATGCCACAGAATCTTTTATACACACATATGCACATATGTCTGTATTTTAATTAGTTATTTGAGGCTTTTATCAACAAGTTTTGATTATATTTCCTTCCTCTGCCCCAAGTCTTCCCAGATCTATTCCTTCCCTACCCACCCAGCTTTTTTTCCTTTCCCCCTTGTTATTAAATATAGATTCGTTGTATTAAAACAATATAATCTGAATACAGTTTCCCCTACTTCCCATCCCCTTACTCTTCACAGTTCCTCCCTACCTTTTCTTCTATCTGGAATCACTCCCTTTCTGTCTCTCATTAGAAAAGAACAGACTTCTAAGAGATATCAGCAAGACATAGCAAAATAAAATAACAAGAAAAAACAAAAACCATCATATTGAAGGACAAAACAAGCCAACAGAAAAATAAAAGAGCCCTAAGATATGGTATAGGAATTAGAGACCCCCTGTTTCACACATTAGTCCCATGAAGGTACTACACTAAAACATAATATACAAGCAGAGAACCTGCTGCAGACCCATGTAGCCCCACTGCTTGCAGTTTCAGTCTCTGTGAGTTCACATGAGCATTGCCCAGTTGTTTTAGAGGGCTTTGTTTTCCTAGATGATGCAGAATCTTAATGAAAAAATTAAATTCTTTTTGTAAACCACCTTAACACTCAAAGTCAACAGATATCCAAGTGGCATTAAAAAAAACCCTAGCTTTCAAAAAGTTCTACCTTATTCTATCTGTACAAATGTGAAATACCATTGAATAAGATTGTTTTTCTTTTCTTGATTACATGACCTTATGGGATAATTTGACTGACAGCTCAGACTTAGCAGTACTGTACCCCATTGGAATAGAAATGGTTATATTTGGGAGAGCTGTATTTGCCAATACAATACATGCTGCTCTGACTCTGGAGGCACGTGAGTCCTGAAACACTAGAGAATGTACATTTTGCTGTCAACATGAAGCTCAAGGGCTGGGCTAAATTATCTTTGGGAAGCATGTGTTGAGTAACTACAGGGCTGTAGATGTTCTCATGTCCTCAATAACAGATCTCCTTACTAATTTGGAAACCCATCCAACTATGATTTCAGCCTATTCCTGTTGAGGGAAGGTCTAATATTGTTTCTGATACATTGAATTGAATGCTGAGATCTGGTTACCGCCCCTTCTGAGGCATTCTCTTGATTGGTTAATAAAAGTCTCTTATGGCCAATTAGCTGGGCAGAAAGAGTATAGGAAGGCGGGAATTTCTCAGATCAGAGCAGGAATTCCGCACACACAGAGACTCTCTCTCTTTCAGCCGGGAGGCACAGAAGGAGACAGACGTCTGGAGAAGTCTGGAAGGTACTCACAGGCACATGTTGGTTTGGGGTTAACTTAGAGTAGCTAATTGAGAGTCTGCCCAGCTAAGGGCTAAGCGTTAAAATATTAAAAGGTCTTGGTATGTTTAATTATTGGGGAAAAGACTGTGGAGGCTTATAGGCCCTAAGTCCAAGCAGTCCCGGGCTGTTGGATTCCCAGACTCCCCTTGAGCCCAGGCGAATCTCCCGCCAAGCCACCGGTAATTCTACTGGCCTAATATAACAACTTATATTAATTAACAGAGTTTAGGTTATAAGTGGTGTAGGCCACCTTTGGTCCCAGGGCTCTTTCTCCAGGATAAGTTAGGCAACCGGTAAAGGCACTCAGGCCAGGCCACCAGCTCCTCTGCCAAGCCGCCAGCTACTCTGCCGGCTACTCTGCCAGCCTAATATTACAGTTCATACTTACTAATAACCACATTAAATAATTAATTTGCAGTTTTCATATTCCTATAATTTTTTTTCTAGGAAAGGCTGCATTAAAGAAGCTAATTTTCTAGCCAGGCATGGTGGCACATACTTTTAATCCTAGTATTTAGGAGGCAGATGCAGGAGGATCTCTGTGAGTTCCAGGCCAGCCTGGTCTACAAATTGAGTCCAGGACATCCAGGGCCACACAGAGAAACCATGTCTTGAAAAACTAAAAAAAAAAAAAAAAAATCTAATTTTCTCCCATTGTTTTAAAACCTTGACATGTATTCACTAATGCAAAATAAGTTAGGATTTTAATGTGCCCTTGAATCTGTAGAAGTGTGTCCATCTGAATAAATTGATTTAAATCTCTTTGAAGGCAGGATGAGTTTGATTTCTCAAGGATGTGGTGCTCTGATCAATAAGCTTTTACCTTTAAAGAAAACCACCACTCAAAAGAAGCACAACAAAATCACTTCACAAAACTTTAGTACAGAAATCCTTTCAAATGGCATAGGGTTTAGACTTGTTTTTTTTTTTTTTTTAATTTGAAAAATCTCTACAGGAAAAAAAAAACAACTAAAAAGATCAAGTAAATAGAACTTAAAACATTTCCCCTGGATTCTATGTGGCTAATGAGGGACTGTGATTGTAATCCATGGACTAGAAAGAGCTTTTTGATCATAAAATGATACTTAGTAAATATCTGATCTTGTAGGATTTGGAAAACACTGGGCAGTCAGAAAAACTAACAGTGTTTTATTTTAATTACAGTATACAAAATGTCCCCAGGTTTTGTGAAGTCTGTACTGTGTATTTTTTCTCTGTAATTATTTAAATTTAATGTAACCTAACTTATAATTTGTTTCTTTTAAGAATTACTCTGCTAGAATAAGGTTTAGCTTTTTTCTTCATCTTCAAAGCTGTATAGGTTTCATATATATTAAACTTTTGTATTCTTAAAGTTTTTCATAGGATAGAACTGACTTACTTGTATGGAGTTCTGCTCATGTGTCCCTCATAATACAAAGTAGTGCCATCATGGCTAGAAATGCCCTTTGTTGCCCCTTAAAGGTAGACCAACCTCTTTCCCCTACCAATCACTGGAAAAACTGGGACACTGTAATTTTCTCTTCTCCAGAATATCATATAAAGGGAATTGTACAGCATATAACATTTACCCTTTGGGATCTAGCATCTTTCATGTATCAATTTTACTATTGAACTGAACTGAAGGGAGCTATTTCCATGCAGTTGTGTACTTCTATAACTCCTATCAGTGGCCTGGATTATGGCCACTCCTCCTCAAGCCTGGTGACTTCCAGAAAGGAGCTGAACTGAAATGGGAGCTCCTGTCTCCCACTTTCCAGGGTATATAAAGAGCAAGCTCTGCAGCAGTGTGTGCACTGTCTAAAGGTAAGGGGCCCTGTGGTCAAATAAATTGGTCAATATTGTGTACATGTTCCTTCCTCAGGGCACAAAGCTTACTTAGTTAGGCTTCTGATTATTTGCTGGTTTGAATGAAAATGCCCTGCTAGGCTCTAGGATGTGGTACTATTTGAAAGGATTTAGGAGATGTGGCCTTGGAGTAGGGGTGGCCTGTTTGGAGGACCCTGAGGATGGGCCTTGAGGTTTCAGAAGACCAAGCCAGGCCCAGTGGCTCATTTTCTCTTCCTGTTTCCTGCCAATCCAGATGTAGAACTCTGAGCTACCTCTCCAGCACCATGTCTGCCTGTGTGCAGCCATGTTTTCTGCCATGATGATAATGGACTGAACCTCTGAATGTAGGCCAGTCCCAATTAAATGTTTTCCTTGTTTTTTTTTTCCTTTATTTTTATTTCTTCAAGTTACATCTCAATCACAGTCCCCTCCCTATTCCTCCCTCCAGTCCCACCCTCCCACCCTCAACCCCCCATCCTCTTCCCTTTTCTTTTTAAGTTTAAGGTATATCTTATTTCCCCCTACAGTTTTCCCTTTCAGTCCAACAAATGGCTCTTTCTCTTATAATAATAAATACATATTACTTTAGCATTCTACTATCTAACCATCTCCGTGAGTTCTGGACATTGGGAATGTATGCTAAGCCATATAACTCTTATAATTGTGGCCTATTTATTTCTGTTGTTTTGTATTGTATTTATTGTTATAAGAAAAAGAACCATTTTTTGGTCTGAAAGGGAGAGCTGTTTGGGGGGAAAACGAAATACCTTAAACTAAAAAAAAAAAAAAAAAAGAAGGGAAGAGGATGGGGGGTTGAGGGGGAGGAGGGTGGAAGGGTGAGACTGGAGGGGGGAGTAGGGAGGGGATTGTGATTGATATGTAACTTGAAGAAATAAAAAATAAATTATTAAAAAAGGGGGCTAGCCATGATCAGAAATAGTTCATGGCTTATATAGGGGTAGGCATTGTCATAATTATTTTTCTCAAAGCTAAGCATGTGTTATAGAAGTTGAAATTTTCAGGTTTCTAGTTAAGATGGTTTTATCTTTAGCAAAGAAAACTTGCTCTCTAAGCTGACATTGGTGGGAGAAAAGCAGACATGATGCTTTTCAGAAAATAAGACTGGCAAGCAGGTTTACAGAAGCAGATGTCAGCAGCTTGGTTCCAGGGCTGAGCCAGGGTACCTTATTCTGTTTTTTCATTCCCATGTGTTAGTAAATTCATTCTATTCTTATTTTTTTATTTAAAAACTTGTTAGTATTATCTAACCCTTATCAGACTAAGACTCTCCATTGTGGAGTTTGCTCATAGCTGATAAGAAAGCTGGTTATCTTTGCCTTCCTCTGGGAAGAAAGGTAGAAGCAAGAGGTTTACCTCTGGCCCACTTTTACCCATTGAAACATTAAATACCCAAATTCCATTGGGGGAGGGTTATTCCCCTGGAAGACTCCTACAACAAATAGGCCTTGTTTCTTGTGCAGAAACCTATTGAGGCCCTAAAGAAATGTGATTGGAAAAGAAGCCATTTCTCTTTTTTCATTTGCCTTTCTAGTTTGCTTACTTGACCTAAATAACTGATCTGAAATTTTATTATTGCCATAATAAATAAAATAAATGTTTTATTTATTTTCAGCCTAAAAAAATAATAAATACAATACAAAACAACAGAGGTAATTAGGCCACAGTTATGAGGGTTATATGGCTTAGCATACATTCCCAATGTCCAGTCCATATATATTTGGCACCTGACTTTAACATTCCACTATCTAACCATCTCCATGAATTTAAAGTTCTATATCTAACTCAACATTCATACTAACTTGCAACACATTTTTAAAAGCATCTTCTTAGATCTATAACACTCTCTTGACTCCTAAACAACTCAAAATTTAATTATGAGGCTCTAGCTATCTGTTCTTCAACCACCTCAGAGACCTGAGAGGGATAAATATATCTGATTTTATAGGAAGTACAGGGCCTGCTGCTTCCAAAACTAAGAAATGACATACAAGTGGCTGCCTGGACAGTTCCCATTTTCTCTCCATACATTACAGCATCGATCTTCAGTCATTTGGCCCCGTTTCTCTGGCAGACATTGATTGTAGAGCAGGAGTTATGAAGGACTTGCCTTCTGTGTCTTGGCAGAGCTAGGCTGTCGACTTACCTGCTTCCAGGTTTTGTCCTTTTTGGACAGCATTCTGTCTACAGTTGGAGCAAGGAGCTTTCCTACCAAGAGATAGGCTTGCAACTAATTCAATCATCTCCCACTGGAGATTCTTCGATGCTCATCTTCTACTTGGGTTAGAATAGGGGGTGCTGTCAGGAGTTGATATGTCTTGATATAAAAAAAATCTAAAGTTACGAAAACATCTTTGAATGCCATATTCTGCAGATCTCTTGAGGTTTTTGAAGAGGCCCTATCTATCTCTTATATTAAGGTAAGCAGATGTTGCTTGTCTCTTAGCAGCTTTATTTCTGATTAGCTTAGAAAATAACTATAATAGTCTGTCATAGTACCTAACAGAATGACCAGCTTGCATAACCATTAGTTTGCCTTTCTTAATTATCCTAAACAGTTTATGACAATTAGTAGTAAAAGGCCGAAACATCACATTTCTTTTTTTTCTTTACCTCCTAACCCTTCCATCCCATTTCTCTGGGGTGGGGTGTCCTTATATAACAGTCCCTCATCTCAGTTGAGAGGTCGTATGAGGGCCAAGAGCCTCCTCATTCATTGGGGGTCTATGAGGCAGTACCATCAGTGAAAAGTGTATCATTGCCCAGGAGAGAGAACTAAAAAACAAACAAACCAATATGCAAACAAATAGATAAAAAAGACTGAAAAATAGAAAAAGATATTTTAAAAATATATAATAAATAAATAAATAAATAAAAATAAAAAAAAAAGTCTATGTCCAAGTTCCCTTTGGTGTGTTAGTTGTAGTATCGATACCTTCTACTATATAGCTAAAATCCTACTATAAGTGAATAGATGCCATATGCATCCTTCTGAGTCTGGGTTAGCTCACTCAGGATGAGCTTTTCTAGTTCCATCCATTTGGCTGCAAATTGCATAATTTCATTGTTCCTGACAGCTGAATAATATTCCATTGTGTAAATGTACCACAGTTTTTTAACCCATTCTTCATTCTTCGGTTGAGGGACATCTGGGTTGTTTCCAGTTTCTAGCTATTACAAATAAGGCTGCTATAAACATAGATGAGAAAACTTCCTTATGGTTCCGTGAGAGGCATTTGGGTGTATACCCAGAAATGGTATGGCTGGGTCCTGAGGCAAAGCTATTCCAAGTTTTTTAAGATATCGCCAGACTGAACTCCATAGTGGTTGCACAAGCCTGTACTCCCACCAGCAATGGAGTAGGGTACCCCTTTCTCCACACCCTCACCAGCATGTGCTGTCATTTGAGCTTTTGATCTTAGCCATTCTGACAGGTGTGAGATGGAATCTCAGAGTCGTCTTGAGTTGTATTTCTCTGATGATTAAGGATGTTGAGCATTTCTTCAAGTGTCTCTCAGCCATTAGGGATTCCTCCTTTGTGAATTATCTATTTAGCTCTGTCCCCCTTTTTTTGATTGGATTATTTGGTTTCTTGGCATTTAATTACTTGAGTTCTTTGTAGATTTTGGATATTAGCCCTCTGTCAGATGTGGGGTTGGTGAAGATTTTCTCCCAGTCTGTAGGCTGCCATTTTGTTCGAATGACAGTGTCTTTTGCCTTACAGAAGCTTTTCAGATTCATGAGGTCCCATTTATTGATTGTTGATCTCAGGTCCTGAGCTGTTGGTGTTCTGTTCATGAAGTTGTCACCTGTGCCAATGAGTTTGAAGGTTTTTCCCACTTTTTCTTCTAGTAGATTTAGTGTGACCGGCCTTATGTTAAGGTCTTTGATCCACTTGGATTTAAGTTTTGTACAAGGTGATAAGTATGGGTCTAATTTCATTCTTTTACAAGTGGACATCCAGTTGGACCAGCACCATTTGTTGAAGATTCTGTCCTTTTTCCATTGTGCCGTTTTGGCTTCTTTGTCAAAAATTAGGTGACCATAGTGTGTGGGTCTATTTCTGGATCTTCAATTTGATTCCATTGATCTACTGGTCTGTTTCTATACCAATACCATGCTTTTTTTACAACTATTGCTCTGTAGTACAGCTTGAAATCTGAGATGGTGATACCTCCAGATTTTTTTTTTTTTTTTTGTACAGGATTGATTTAGCTATTCTGGGCTTTTTGTTGTTCCATATGAAATTGAGAATAGCTCTTTCCAAGTCTATAAAAATTGTGTTGGTATTTTGATAGGAATTGCATTGAATCTATATATTGCTTTTGGTAGAATGGCCATTTTTAATATGTTGATCCTACCTATCCATGAGCATGGGAGATCTTTCCATCTTCTAAAGGCCTCTTCCATTTCTTTCTTCAAGGGCTTGAAGTTTTTGTTGTACAGGTCCTTTACTTGCTTGGTTAGAGTTACCCCAGGTATTTTATGTTGTTTGTGGCTATTGTGAAGGGGGTTGTTTCCCTTATTTCTTTCTCAGCCCATTTGTTTGTTATATAAAGAAGGGATTCTGATTTTTTTGAATTAATTTTGTATCCAGCCACTTTGCTGAAGGAGTTTATCAGCTGTAAGAGTTCTCTGGTGAAATTTTTGGGGTTGCTTATGTATAGTATCATATCATCTGCAAATAGGGATAATTTGACTTCTTCGTTTCCAATGTTTATCCCCTTGATCTCCTTTAGTTGTCTTAATGCTCTAGCAAGGACTTCAAGTACTATATTGAAGAGATATGGTGAAAGTGGACATCCTTATCTTTTCCCTGAGTTTAGAGGAAATGCTTCAAGTTTCTCTCCATTTAATTTGATGTTGGCCACTGGCCTGCTGTATATTGCCTTTATTATTTCTAGGTACAGTCCTTGTATGCCCATTCTCTCCAGAACTTTTAGCATGAACGGGTGTTGGGTTTTGTCAAATGCTTTTTCTGCATCTAGCAAGATTATCATGTGGTTTTTTTCTTTCATCTTGTTTATATGGTAAATGTTTTCCTTGTAAGAGTTGCCTTAGTCATGGTGCCTCTTTTCAGTAATAGAACATTGACTAAGATAGAATAGTAGGAAGGGGGGCTTTTGTACCTCAGACTGCTCACATTTATTTGTCTGAGAGACCAGTTTCACTGAAACCTACTGTGGTTCTATTGCTTTGAAGAGACACCACGATGAAAGAAACTCTTACAAAAGACAGCATTTAATTGGGAGCTTGATTGCAGTTTCAGAAGGTTAATTCATTGTCACAGTGGCTGGGAACATGTTGACATTCATGGCACCGGAAAAGTAGATGAAAACTTTATATCCTGATCTTCAGGCCTAGGACTAATTATACACTTCCTCCAAGAAGGCCACACCTATTTCAACAAGGCCACACCTACTCCAACAAGGCCACACCTCCTAATCCTTCTAATCTTTTCAAAGAGTTCCTCTCCCTGGTGATTATGTATTCAAACACATGAGCCTATCAGCACCATTCTTATTCAAATCACCACATCTACTGACATAAAAACAATCACCTGGTAGGCTATGCTCCACTCTAGAGGAATCAGTGATCCTACAGAGCAATATAATAACGGCTGAGTGGTCTTAGTAAGTTGTCAGGGAGAACTCTCACCAGGCTGTAAAACTCAGCAAATTCCCATTTTTCAGGATCCAAACATACAACTGGTCAGGTTCATTTAGTTTGATAAAAAGGAGACAAAAGACAAGCTCTTACAAAGCTGTTGCCAAGTATATATGTACCAATCAATCATAGCCCTAGGTTTTTGAAGATATAGGGGTATCTTGGATGCTTTTGGTCCTCACCTCAGGAGCAACTTCTAATGGTATAAATAATCTGTTATGTTTAAATGGCAGGTGGAAGAGTAGCAGATTTTCTTTGGTTCTCACCTATAAAAATCTACCCTATCTAGCTTTTTGAAGAGCCTTTGGCTCTATTCCCTGCCAGCTAGTCAGACAGAAAAGAAATGATCTGATCACACAAGAAGCAAAAGCAGTGGTATTACACTCTTTTAAGAAGTTTGTCTGCTCCCCAAGTGTTGGCTCATGTCTTATCATCCTACAGTCTGTCCATCCTGTTCGCTGCCCCCTCCTCTTGCACAGTTGCCTCCCTGTGAGTCCCTGCACAGGGCCTCCTGCCAGCCCATATCCTGGCTCCTTGTATCCTTCACATTGTATGCCCATCTGGAGCCTTCCTGGACATTGCCAGAAAGGACTAAAAACCTCTGTCTGTCTATGGGGCTCCTGCCAAGCTCCTGCTCAGAGCAATAGTCAGCTAAGTCAATGCTCTGGACTCCCTGCAGCTGTTTGCTTGCCCTCCAGGCCCTGTGCTGAGTGATGGATACAAGGTGGTATGAACTAAAGTCTCAAGGGAAAAAAGCTACACCCATGTTAAAAATTCTACAAGGCTGATCAGAGCTTTTGTGATTATGGGGACCTGAAATGTTGCAAACCAAATTATCCTGGGCTATCTTTAACCCCTAATAGCCATTCATTGACCACCTATATGTTTGATCTAACATCCTTGTCACTACTGGGTAAATTCTTTTGGAACACATAAAAAGAACCCCAGCTTTCACCAACTCACAGACCATCAACCCCCACCAAAGGAAAAAAAAAACTATCATAAAAAAATCTGAGGCTAATAGCAGACATTTTCTTGTTTTTCTATAACCTGCCCACCTTATGTTTCTTTCCACCAATGTATTTTGAAAGGGCCTTGATTTATTACTTTCTTTGCCTCCAGAATAACCTATATCATATATTCCTGGAGATGAGACCTGTGATTCTGTATTAACAGTGATTCAGACCCTGCTATTCCCTTGTGGGGTTGATACATCTGAGAAGTTAATCACACTAATCTTTTCAAGTGTCTGGCAAGTGCTGCAGCAGAGATATGAATAGTCATTCATGTGGACTTAGCCTGCAAGCTGCAGGAAGACACCCTGGGTTAATTTTCTCTGCTTGAAGAACATAGCCAGGCACCTAATCTACAAATAGCTTCCAGGAAGAAAGGTCTTCCTCAAAGTCCTCAACATATCTAATTCAGGCACCACAAACCCCATGACCATAAAGAAGAGTACTGTAGATAGTAACATTTAGATCATAACTAGCACTATTTTAGATTCATATATATGTATAAGTGTATGTGTGTGTGCATGCGTGTGTGTGTGTGTATGTGTGTGTGTGTGGTTTTTAGTTCTTTAAATATGAGAAAATTTAAATATTGAATGAAAATCTGTGTTAAACTCTTTGGAAAGGGACATGCATCTTCCAGGAGAGAATGCTATCACAGTGAAAATGTCTGCCTCAGAGGGAAAGTCTGATGGCCTCTTTACTTTATGACTCCATCCATTCAGATGCAGGAGGATACTGACTCAAGGACTTCTAATGACCTAAGATCATTCATTCTACTTTGTAAAACTGTTTCACTCCCTATAAAGTGGTTACATCAAGTGATCTTTAAACTTTAAATGATAACACAATGGCTGGACATAAATTCCACAGAAAACTAACTTGTTACTTTTATAAAATTTTATTTTATTTTACTTTGTTTTTTACCTAAACAATATGTGATCATCCATCTTGTATTTGACTTTGACCTTTAAGACATGGGGTTACATTATGACATCCTCTGCTTCACTTTTATCTGAATCTGGCTAAAGGCACCAACTATTTTCTGTGTCCAAATGAGGCTCAACCACACAATTTCCCCTCTAAAGAAGCATGGGTGGATATGCCAATCTAATAGCTGTTTCTTAATGCATATGAGGGGTCTAAGGAAGCTTGTTCTTCTTTGCTACATACTGGCATACTCTAGTTATGAATTAGTCCCTCAGTACTGGTCCCCAAAAGAAAAACTTCGTAGGAACACAGGACATGGGCTATTGAGAGCCTGGGATTAAGGGTTCCTTGTTTTGGGGGGTTGTTTGTTTGTTTGTTTGTTTGTTTGTTTTGGTTTATTGAGACAGGGTTTCTCTGTGCATGTTTGGTTGTCCTGGACTCACTTTGTAGACCAGGCTATCCTTGAACTCACAGAGATCCACCTCCCTCTACCTCCCGATTGCTGGGATTAAAGGCATGTGCCACCATGATAAGCCGGGTTCTTTGTTTTTAAAGCTTGTGCTGACCAAGGCCATGCTTAGAAGTTTCCACTGTTCACATTCACCCCAAAGGGCTCTTTTACTATCTACCTCTCTGTGCCATACCCCTCCCCACTCCACCCATTCTGACCATCTCTGTATTCCTTCAGAAACTCCAAACCTTTCTTTGTTAGGTCTCTGTCCATATGCTACCTATTCAACTTGGAAATGGGTATTGTACTGAATTCCACCACTCCACCTTCCATCTTCACACACAAATGTTCTTTAGTTCTCACACAAACTATCTTTACCTTTACCAGAAAGGTGAAATTATCAAACTCACAAACAAGCAGACAGCTACTATAATGCCATGCCATATGTTCTAATGGAGATAGAAATGGAGAAATGGAGATGGGGACCGTATAGAAATCACCTCAAAGAAAACTTCTAGAAATGCAAAATACAATGTCTCAGATGAAAAATAGTCTGGACAACGTCCACAGCAGGTGATCCTCCACACAGGAAGAGCTGACTGAACAAACGGATGGGGAATCAGCAGGGTGAGAAAGAAGTCAAGGACGCTCACAACTGATTTAATAATCTCTTTACAGAATGTTGTGTCCCCAGCTTGCAGACTGTACTTTTTGCCCAAAATTACACAGAATTTGTAAAATAGACCACATGGAGAGTCATAAGAGCCAATGAGGTACATACAATACAAAGTACATACACTTACAGTATTAAAACTAAGATAGAAATCAAAACAGAAACATCCTAGGACTAATTCACAACTCATTTTGTGGGGCCAGTATTAACCATGACCTCAGAACTCCACTCTCTCTGCTTCCTGACTGTGGACACAGCATAGCCAGCTGCCTCAAGCTGGTGCTGCCAAGTCTTCCTTGGTATGGACTTCCCCATGTCATAGACCAGCTCAGCAGTTTATAGAACTGAACACACATGAAATGGGCTGGAAGTCTTGTTCCCTGGGTGTGGTGGTTTGAATGAGAATGGCCCCCACAGGGTCATATACTTGAATGTTTAGTTACCATGGAGTGGAATTGTTTGAGAGATAATAAAAGGATTAGGAGGTGTGGCCTTGTTGGAGGAGGCGTGGCCTTGTTGAAGTGGGTGCGGCCTTGTTGGAGGACCAGTGGGCTTTGAGATTTCAGAAGCCTTTGCCAGACCCATTGTCTGTTTCTGCCTGCTACCTGTGGATCATGATGTAAGGCTCTCAACTATTGCTCCATTGCCATGCCTGTCTGTCCCACTCCTGTCTGCTTCCCACCATGATGATCATGGACCCTCTAAAACTGTAAGAAAGTCCCTGATAAAATATTTTCTTTCATAAGAGTTGCTTTGGTCATTGTCTTAGTTAGGGTTTCTATTTCTGCAAGAAAACACCATGACCAAAAAGCAAGCTGAGGAGGAAAGAGGTGGTTTGACTTATACTGCCATATCACTTTTTATCATTGAAGGAAGTCAGGATAGGAACTCAAAACAGGACAAGAATCTAGAGTCAGGAGCTAATGCAGAGGCCTTGGAGGGGCACCGCTTACTGCCTTGCTCTCATGCCTCATTCAGCCTGCTTTCTTATAGAACCCAGGACGATTAGTCCAGGGATGGCACAACTCACAATGGACTGGGCCCTCCCCCATCAATCTCTAATTAAGAAAATGCCTTATACTGGATCTTACGGAGGCATTTTCTCAATTGAGGTTCCCTCCTTTCAGATGACTCTGCCCTGTGTCAGGTTGACATAAAACCAGCCAGGACACTCATGGTGTCTTTTCACAGCAATAGAACAGCAACTAAGACACTGAGATTATTCAAGTGATGTGAAAGAGCATGTTCACACAAAGGTGGTGTATTGTACATACCTTTGTTGTGTACTCACAATTAGCAAACAACTAGAAATAACCCACATACCTTTCAACAGACAATGGGTAAATAAAATACTCTGCAGGGAAAGGATGTGAACCGTTAGTGTCTTAAAAAACATGGATAAATTTCAAAATGATTGTTCAAAGTTACAGGTGCCAAGCAACAACACGGAAACACATGATGAACTATTCCATTAATTTCTGAAAATCAAATCCATTCCATAGAGACATGAAGTGTCTTAGACAGACCAGAAAAAGAGCCAATGGGAAGGAAAAGCATCTAATGTACGAACTCCAGGATGCTACTATGTTCCACCCCACTGCTCACAAAAATGCTTGAGGCAATGCCTAGCTTGTGATAGGCACTTACAGAAACATAAGCTACTAGAGCTTTAATTGCAGATTTATTTATAACAGTGGAAATCAGGAGCAATCTAAATATGAAACATTAGGAAACCACATTTCTCTATAGAAGAACATCTATATGTTTGAATATTCTCTGGTTATTTGAAAATATGTAAGTTTCATGGAGTGAAATGCACCCCAATGTCCTAGTTACCCTGGAGGCTGAGACAGAAGGATCATGGGAGGTAACAAGGCCCCATTTTTAAGAAGTGAAATAAGGGAAAAGATGGAAGAAGGAAGAGAGAGGAAGGAAGGGAGAAATGGAAGGAGGGAAGAAAATCTTTCCTGGAAATGGAAAACAGTATGCTGTTAAGCGCAATATTTTTTATCATTAAAACCACTATAAATCATGTGTTTAAGACATCACTTGCCATAGTCTACATTCATCTCACATTTGACAGTAACTCTCCAAAGGCCAAAACATTCCATTTCCTAAATTACAAAGCTCTGAACGAACAGCCATATGGACTAAATGCATTTCAATTGTTAGATTGAATTCAAGTTCAGCAGATGAAACTTAGAATCTGACGTCTAAAAGTTATACTTGAAGACGTCCTCAGGCATTATTTCCTGGTGTGTCTACTCCCTCAGGTACTGCTCAGTGTTCTACACCCCTCGTCAGTAGTCCTTCACTGTCCCCCTCTGTTCAGCAAATGCTGTCACCTCTGACTGCCATGCCATGTCCTTCCCATTGTACTACAACTTCTTAGGGAATTCTATCTTCCACCTTAGCCCCCAAATGTTGCTGAAAGCTGATGGCTCTGGGCTGTGGAGGTGGCTCAGGGGCAGTATGCAGATGAGGGCCTAGGCATCTTTACCAGCGCCCCTTCCCATAGATCCTGCACAGCTGCTGTGTGGGAGAGGGAAGTTGCTCTGTCTGGTATGTGATCACTCCCATGTTTGTCTTATTTCCCATTGGCCAGCACTGTAATTTGCTGATGCTGTAATCCCTAAGATCTCTGCTCGGATGACAGTAAGCAGTCAACAAATGTTTGTGAAATAGGGTGAAGTCTCTGAAGCAATCAGATGTCAGTATGGAAATGGCTTCTGGCAATTCCATTCTTCAGCAGAGGTGGCTCTGCTCTCAGCATGGCAAATTCAGCCACTTCAGTCTTCACTGCTTTGGTCACTGAAACTATGTAAGTAAGAGACATATGCAGTGAATCAGATGGAGGTGGCTTACAATTTACAGATAAATAACCTTTCTCATTTCTCATCACCATCAACAGCCATTCTGTACACCTAGTAGGGCCATCAAATTATTAAATTAATTGGTCAAGTTAATTTCTCATATATGGTGTATAGAGGCTTTGACCCACAAATTCAAGATTATTAGTGTTCTTGGATTGCAATCTCATTTTTCAGTATGACATTTGAATTATAAGAGGTCCCATCAAGGACTAGAAAGTTAGAGACTATTTTTTTTTCAAATACCAAATCTGCTTAGTATTGATTAAAGACACAAGACTGGATCAGGTTTGTGGGGTGAAAGTTTAAGCGTAGCATCAAAACATCACTGTGTTTAAATCTGCCCACTAACTCGCATTCATGGGGAGATATAATTTATCTGATTTTCTCTGAGGAGAGAGCACCTCAGATGCAATAATAACAGAAATAATAATAATAGACACAGTTACATAAACTGAGCATCCCCAAATCTATAAATCCCCAAACCTAAAATGTGTCAAAATCTGAAACTTTGAAAAGTGACATGATGCTACAAGATGAAAATTTCACAATGACCTCGTGTTTTGGGGTGCATTCAAAACACAAGCACATTAAAAATGTTGTATAAAATTACCTTCTGGCTTCAAGTATAAGCTGTGTGTGAGTGATGTGTGTGTTTCTCTGTGTATGGTTTATTCATGTGTGGGTGTCCATGCGGGTAAGCTCATGTATACATGAGTGTGCACACATTGTAGGCACACATGTGGAGACTAAAGGTTGACATTAGTTCTCTTCTATCCTTCTCCACCTTACTTTTATTTGTTTCTTAAAGTAGTTTTTTTTAAGTGTATGTGTATGTGTGTCCCAGTGAGTGCAGTGCCCACAGAGGCCAGGAGAGGGCTCAGATACCCTGGAACTATAGCAACAGGCTGTTGTGAGTGGTTCTGTAAGAGCAGTGCCCACTCCTAACCTCCCAACCATCTCTCCATTACCTCCACCTTATCTTTTGAGACAAGGTCAATCGCTGAACCTGGAGCTTGATTTCAGCTACATTAGTGGGACAGAAGATTCCAAGGATCCATGTGTCTCTGTTCCCACCCCCAGAACATTGAAGTCGCAGGCTCACGGTGGTGTGCCTGACTTTCATCGAGGGTGCCGAGGTTCCAAACTTGCACATGAGCATTTTATCCTCTGAACTGCTCCTCAGCCTTGATACAGGTGAAGTTCATGCTCACACACTCATCTGAATGTGTACACTGGATGCATCCTCACACACAAGCCTCTAGGCATGTCTCCTATGGTTTCTAGATCCAATTCAGTCAAACTGAGAATGAGGGACTCCATTACTCCTCCCAGTGGATTGGACTGAATGAAAAGAAACGAGATCAAATCTTACCAGTAAAACATCCGGAAGTACATGCAAATGTATTTGAAGAGAGCTCATGTGACCTCCACAATTGGAATGAGTGTCTAATGATACAGAGAAGCATAGTGTTCTGTGAGGAAGTATGTAGACCCTGAAGTCAGATCTGTGTTGTGTTCAAAGCCAGCTTCCTCCACTAGAACAAATGATGTGTGTCTTTGTTTTTGGTATGTTATACAGTGGAAGTCTCCATTTTATCTATTGGAAGTTGGGGATGGCTGTGGTTCCTGACATATGGGATTGTTGTGATTGTGAAGTGAGATAAACAGACGTGAATGGGTTCTCGGAATAGAACAAGCACTCTGGAAATACTATCCTTATTATTATCCAATTATGACAAACCAAAAGAATTCTGAAATGAAAAATAATTGCAGACACATTCATACTATGCTTCACATATTTCTTTCTTATGAGTAGAATGCCATTTTTCTACCTCTCTGAATAAGTGTTCAACAAATATTTAAAGGGTAATTCGTTTTCAGAAGATGCAAAATCTTTGTCCATTCTGGAATACAGTACTGGTTCAATACAGCCGTAAATATACAGAATGATTCACTGAAAAAAAAAAGAGAAATATTTAAGTAATTAAGCTAAGAAATAAATTTAAGTACCTAATTTATGGTGAATATAATTTGCCAAGACAAAGCATGCTTCTCAACAACTTTCTATTTTAAATCAATATGGCCTCTACCCTGGTAAGTCAGCCCACTGAGCCCTTCAAGAACTAATCAAACCTCACAAAAAGAGTTTTATATAGAGACACCATTTTTTCATTCCAACTTCATCTTGTTCAAAACAGAAAATAATCTTCTAGGGTCCAGGTAATTCAGAGCAACAGATATTCCTCTTTTCTTTTTCTTTTCTAGGCCTCTTAGAAGGTCAGGGTTGAGAGTTCAAGACAATGTTCATGATATTTGAAGAAAAGGAAAAAAAAAACTCATTTCTGAAATTGTGCCAAGGCTTTCTAGAGCTGGTTCAAGGGCACTAAATTTTTACCTGGAGGAGCAGGGGATGTGTTGGCAGGACCCTTGTGGTACCACCTGGCTGTGTGATGGTTACACTAAAAGCAGCCTATGAATTTCAAGAGTCCATCCATCAAAGCTGAGTAAGTATTGTAACTTATATGCTTAATATGATGCTTAACTAAAATAATAGATATGAAATAATAGACAGCACTTTGAAGCTGACATGCTCTTATAACTGTTAGCTGGAGAGAAGACAGCTCTCTGCTCTGCCCGTGCTCTGATACCTACATTCATGGCCACACGTACAGACATACTCATCCAAACCACACGTCAGGGCCATGAACAACCTCCACCATCAGCCACCGGACTTGGTCACTTACCATCAAGAAAGTCACAAAGTCAAACCCCAGAATGGGTGCAAGAGAAGGAACAGGGCTCATCCCAGTTATTATGGTTTGAACCTCTAGCATAATAAGGAACCTGGCAGCAGCGTATGGAAGATGGCTGGCTCAGTGGTTAAGAGCTTTGGCTGCTCTTATAGAGGGCTTGGATTTGGTTCCCAGCACTCACATGGAGGCTCACAACCATCTGTAACTACAGTTCCAAGGGATCTGGCACCTTCTTCTGGCCTCTGTGGGCACTGCATGTTTGTGGTGCACAGATATATGCATAAAGATACTCATATACATAAAATAAAATAAATTTTTTTAAAAGCCTGACTTTTCACATATTACATTGATTTGTGTCTTCTGACTTAAAGAAAGCTGTGATGTGCCTGTCACCAGTCTTCCTTTCTGGGGTTCTGGCTATTTGTGTACAAGCAAGGGAACTGACAAGTGAATCTTTTCAAACGTGCATGGAGAGTCTCTGGGCAATAGCAGAAGACAATACTTGAAAACTAAACTCACTCTGAGGCTTTCAGTAGAAAGCCTCTGAACCAAAAGGAAGATTCTGAAGCTGGTGGTGCTGTCACGGTGTATGGCTCAGAGGCAGTGACAGCCAACTTTTGACTGATCATCTCCGCTCTCTTCCCTGACACTTTGAAGGGAAAGGACAGTGCATTAGTTACTGTTCTATCACTGTGATGAAACACCATGACCGAGGCAACTTATTAAAAGAAGGGCTTATTGGTTTACAGTTCCAGAGGGATAAGAATCTACTATGGTGGGGTAGCATGGCAGAAAGCAAAATGATGCTGGGCCAGGAAGCTAAGCAAACACAAAGCAAACAGCACCTGGGAACGGCTTGAGGCTTTGAAATCTCAAAGCTCACCCCAGTGACATACTTCCTTCAGCAAGGCCATGCCTCCTGAACCTTCCCAAACAGCACCATCAACTTGGGACCAAGTATTCAATTGCCAGAGGCTATGGAGGACATTTATCATTCAAACCATCACAGGCACACACTGGTAAGACCCATGGCTATCAACAATGACTGAGGGACAGAGAAGCTAGCAGAAGTTGCTTTTTGTCCTTCTTAAACACAGTAAAAGAAAGAGTTTTATCTTTGAAGCCTCCTGCATTGGTTGTATTTGAAATGAAGGTCTCTGCTTTAAAATTCAAGCTTCAAATTATTTTCCTTTGCACAAAATGAAATGGATTAACCAAGCTTTCCACAAAGACAGAAGCAGCATTGTGTCAATTTTTCTTATATGAAATTGACTCATTCAGTGATCGCTCAGACTGCCAAGTCCCAGGATCTGCATGGTAAGTCAGGAGGCCAGAGATCTATGTGGGCTGATGTTACAATTCAAGTCCAACTGCAGAAGCCTGAGACTCATGCAGTTCTATTCCAAAGGCTGGAGACCTGGGTTTGAAGCCTAGGAAACACAAATGCAAAACTCTGATATTCCAGCTTGAAGGCTGTCAGGCAGGTGTAATTCTCCCTTACTCCTTATTAACGGCTGCCCTTTAATTCTATACAGTCCCTTATCTGATTGCACGAGGCCCACCCCCCAGGGGAAGGACAATCTGCTTCAATCTACCTTAAATTGCTTCATTTCCTCCAGAAAGAGTTTGGCAGAAAAAGCAAGAGAATAATGTTGAATGACATCTGGGCACCCCACGGCCCAGACAAGTTGACACCTGAATTTGTCCCTTCCCCCATAAAATAAGCTGTCACTAGCATATTTACAGCCCCAGTCACAGCTTGTGAGTTACAGCCCTATACTTCATTGGAGTTACCAATGGCTTCCCACCTGCATTTTCATGAGTTGTTTGCTGCCCACGTTTTACAAAATGCAGATGGCATTTTTAGGCCATCAAATGGCTGGTATTTCTTCCTATCTTCAGTTACACAAGTATGGACATTGTGCTTCCTCATCTCTCTGCTCTGCCAAGCCTCTCATGGGAACCGATAACTGACTGTTCACACTGTTCTTATACCATCAGCTCTGGGTGACACTCTGATAAAAGAATTAGCAAGTGCATCCTGTGCCTGCCCAAAAGCTTCATCAAAATTCTTAATGTAACATTATTCTTGATGGGCTTTCAAGGATGGTAATTAGCTTTGATTCAATATAACAAGCACACATGCAAGTCAGACATGAAGGGCACATAGGACTGTTCTCCACACAGCTCCAGGGCGCCCAACCATTCAGAGCAGCCTGTAACAGTCCAGTTTTGGTCTAGGGCACCGCTGAGGACCTGTGGCTGACACAGCAGAGGAACCATTTTCATGAGTCACACTTAAGGTTGGAGTAAAATTAATAATTTGAAGGTGGAGGGACAGACAGGTTTGGTTTGGTTTGGTTTTAAGCTTGGCCAAAAAAAAAAAAAAAAAAAAGGTAATTGAGATGTAGCTGGTATAAAGTTTGTAGTGCAACTTTTCAAAGCACATTTTGGAAATTTAATCCATTTTTTAAAAGGCACACACCTTTAATCCCAGCACTCGGGAGGGAGAGACAGGAGGATCTCTGTGAATTCAAGGCCAGCCTGGTCTACAGAGTGAGTCCAGGACAGTCAAGGATACACAGAAAAACCCTGTCTCGAAAAACCTAAAAAGTAGATCATCATCGTTTATTGGTTTATATACTATAAAACCTTGTCAAGTGTTGGTGAGGATGTGATAGAATTAGACTCCTATACTCTGTGTGAAAGCTGAAAAAGTGGTTATATCTTAAGGGTAGGGACTCATATCAAACAAATTGTTAGGAAGTTAAGTAACACTTAAGTTACTTAACTTATATGTACACCAAGTGTACTTAGTTTATATGTACATATGTGCATGCACCTCTCTGAGTGTGTGGCATCTACAGAGGTCAGAACATGGATGGCTGTTGGGAACTTGAAGGCCCATGACTGAGCAGCCAATGCTCATAGCCACCAGGACTCTCTCCAGTCCTTTTAAGTAGTATTTTCAGTATATGAGGACAAGGAAAGACAGATATCAGCCTTGAAGTCTGTCCTCACACAAAACTCTCTCTTCTCATTTTTTATTAGTTCTTTGAGAATTTTACACCATGCACTTTGGATCATGTTCATCCTCATCCACACTCCTCCCAGATCTACCCGTTCTGTGTCCTCTTAACTTTCCTCTTTTCATTTTGTTTTGGTTTTTGTTAAACTCATCAAGTGTGGTTGGTTTTATCCTTCTCCTAGCAGCTATCAGTCGCCAAGAACAACTCAAGAATCGGTAGGACTTCCTGCCCACCTCCCCTCTCTGTGCTGGGATTGGTGTGGGCTGAGGTTGGCCAGTCTTATCCTTTCTGTCACAACTGCTTTGAGGTACTTTGGTGTGTCCAGAAGACCTTCCTTGTAGTCATCCATCCCCTCAGTTCTTACAATCTTTCCACCCCCCTCCTAAACAATGATCTATGAGTGGGTAAGATCAAGGAACTCATTTTAAAACTTCAACCTGAGGGGCTGAGAACACTAGCTGCTCTTCCAGAGGTCCTGAGCTCAATTCCCAGCAACAACACGATGGCTCACAACCATCCCCAATGTGATCTGATGCCCTCTTCTGGCCTGCAGGTGTACATGCAGATAGAGCACTCATAAATAAAATAAATAAATAACTCTTTTAAAAAATTCCTAAACAACTTAAAACTGAACTATGAGACGATAACTATCTAGTCTTCAACCACATCAGAGATCTGAAAAGGATAAATATATCTGATTATACAGAAAGTGCAGAGCCTGCAGCTTCAACTAAGAAATGTTGGACAACTGGGTGCCTGGACAGTCTCCAATTTCTCTCCATACATTAGAAGATCTATCTTCAGTCTTTTGGCCCAGAATCTCTGATAGACATTAATTGTAAGAAGATGTTTTCAAGTTGGTAATGCAAGTTAGGATGGAAACTGAGTTAGGTATAGAACTTTTAAACTCATTGAGATAGATAGATAATAGAATATTAATATCAGTTGCCAAACATGTATGGACTGGACATAGAGAATGTATGTTATACCTTATAATTTTCATAATTGTGGCCTAATTATTCTTATTGTTTTGTATTGTATTTATTGTTATAAGAAAAAGAGACATTTATTTGACTAAAAGGGGGAGCTTTTGGGGGGAAAAGATATACCTTAAATTTAAAAACAAAGCAGATAGGAGGGTAAAGGGGAAGAGTGTAGGAGGGTGGGACCAGGAGGGAAAGAGGGAGGGGATTATGATTGATATGTAACTTGAAATAAATAAATGAAAAAAAAGTACTTTAAAAAAAACTTCAACTTGTTACTTGCTGCCATATGCAGTACTGTACAACACAATTAGCTCTCATGATCCTTGCGGTAAAAAGTGTCACAAAGACTTTGGCAGCCAACTCTGACTTTCTTACAGAATTAAATATTTACTGGCCACGTGGTACTTTTCAACATGTCTGTTTTCATCCATTCATATCCACACATATAAACATGTATAATCAAAGGGATTACTTCACAAATGCTCTGGATGGCAATATTCAACTACTATTAATAACAGCTCAAAATTAGAAACAGTTTATTCTAGCCTTCAAGAGTCAAGGTGATCAATCATGGTATGGTCACAGCAGTATAGTCAGGCAGTGGAAGGCACCGGACTGTGGTATATCCAGAAAGAACCTTGAGAAAATTGTAAGTGAAGAGGTCATTTATTATATAATTGTGTTTATTCAAAACCCTTATCAGAAAAAAAAATACCAATCTATAACGACAGCAAGCAGGTTACTCTTTGCCTGTGGCTGTGAATATGGCCATAGCCTGCAAACAATGCACAGCTTTTTGAGGCAACCAATGCACATGTTCTTGATGATTGTGACCATTACAGAAGTATGTAAATTTCAACTCATCAAACTGAACACTTAATGTAAGCAGATGTTTTAATTTGTGTGTGTGTGTGTGTGTGTGTGTGTATAGATGCATGTCTATGCAGGTATGCATGCATGGTTGTGTAGATTCAGAGACCATAGGAACACTGTCTGTCTCCTTTGATACAGAGTCCTTCAGTGGTCTTGAGGCAGGAAAGCATAGGGGATAGTTTCGCTTGGGACCCCCATCTGGTTTTGGTTATTCACACAAACCACTCTTACATAATGCACTTGGTAGCCTAGCTTCTTCAACTGTGCAAACTATGTACACATGCCCCTCTAAACCATGCACCTAGCAGCCTCAGAACCCCTACTACTACTACTTGCGTTAGGCTGCACGTACTCCCATCTCTGAAGAGTATATATTTCCCTGATAGAGGTGGCAAAACAAATTTAAAGAGTTTTTATTCAACTATATTCCAAATCTATCCAGATATAAAGCCTGAAAGGGCTGGTTCGACCTGCACTGGTTTTGTATATGTGTTCAAAATACAAAACAATGCCATCTAGTAACCTTTCAAGGAAAACCTTATATATATTATGGTTTATGCTTATGCATAATTGGGAGTTCATATAATTAAAATCAAATGCATGTGGGAAGGGACACACACCGCAGGAATAATGGATATTTGACTGGATCAATCAAAACAATCTACATTACTTGGTCACAGATTCCTCTTTCCTTAGGTTTCATAAAGAGAGGCTTCAAACAATGTTAGAATTTGTCTTTTGCTAAGAGAGAGCCAAGACACCACTCACCAGTGATAGCCACCCTGAAGACAAAACTGAAATAGCCAGTATTAGCACAAAGTTCTCTCTTATTGAAGACACACAGCACACACAGCATACAAAGGCTAGCTTTCTTTCTTTTTTTTTTTTAACATGACAAAAGCTTTCATTTCAAGTTCAGGTATAAAAGTCTTACTATTAAGAAGTAATATTTGGATTCCAGAAGTTCCTTGCAATGACCAGCCTCGTTAGTGACTTTTAAAAATTGAAACCATTTTGTTTTACTCACATTCTTCTATAACCCCTCTGTTAGTTTATTTCCTTGATGAGTTTAAAATGTTTTCTTCAAGGTGACAGGCACCTTGCCGAGAAATAGCTGGCTTCTCTCTGGAGGGGTGAATGATCATTTTGTAAGCAAAGGCTGACAGATGTGAATAGCAATTTGAACCTACAAAAAGACCCTGGAATTCAATCTTCAGCTTGTTAGATAGCTGCCAGAGCCAGGGAGAGGAATGCAGATTGATTGGGAGAGAACAGATTCCTGCCCATCAAGCAAGAGCTCATGAATATTCATCCTGGACCTGATTCCTCCTTCCAGAGACGAGCAGACACAGTGCCTTTCATAATGCAGTGTAGAAATCCACACCAACTTCTCGACAATACTGCATTATACACAGCTCATCAAACTGCAATCTAGATGCACTTCTTCACTTTCGTATCATGTTTCTAAGGAGAAAAGCCATTTCACAGAATTGCCGATTGGCCCTGCTCTGGGAATTCTAAGTTGGAACCTGAGAAATAAGGATCTGTCTCATCCTAAGTGTTCAACAGCAAATGCTTACTAGAAAAAAGTCATGAGCAGAGTTGAGTAAAACCTCAGATGTAGTTCCTATCACAGCAGGTGTCACAGTGGGTGGAATGACTAGGGAGGGGAAAATGCGAAGGGACAAAGAAGAACTAACTATTAACTGCTGATGGGACACACTGGAGGGGCCACTACCCGCCCCCCCCCCCCCCAGCCCCTGCCATGTTACCAGGGCTCCTCTGTGGAATGTGTAAATAGTTCCTGAAAGAAAATTGCAGACATCATTTAGAGTTTTTGTCCCTGCCAGAAATGGAGCAATCTAATTATGTACAGGGTTTCAAGGACTGCATCGGGCCTTCCTCCCAAAATGCCTGTCTATTAAAAGCCAGAGCTTGCCGAGTCCACACAAGTAAGTGATTTGATGTCTGCTACTGTTGGTAGCCATTGGTAACTTATTACATTGAGGAAAAAAACTCAACCAATTCTATGCTGAAAAGGAAGAAACTTACGTGGAGATATTTCACACAAAGACAAATGTGACCAGGGCTAGCGATTTCAAATAGTTTTCATGGCCAATTCTTTCCTGCCTGAGAAAAAGTTGACAAAGAAATTTGTGATGGAGACAGCAAATGAGAAGCACTGGATGTCTCCATGAGGAACCAAGTTCCTCCCTGTGCCACAAACCAGAGTATCCTCTTTTTTTTTTTTAATTCCATTGGTGTATATTCATTGTACACAGTGGTCGGTTCCGTAAACACATTTTTCCATACAACTATATCATGTAGTTTGACCATATTCACTCACTCTCTGCATATATTTTCTCCATCCACTTCCTCTTACTAGTCCCAGTCATTTATACAGCCTTACTTTTTGAATTATTATTTTCATTATTAACCACAGTTTTTTGTGTGTGTGTGTGGCTAAGATTCTTTATTTGAAACACAATAGTCCCTGGGTGTGGCGGTATTAGATCGCCCTTGATAACTATTGACAGGAGCATCCCCTGAAGGCAGAGGATACTTCAGGCTCTGTGGTTTGATGGGTTCACCCCACTTATTATTTGAGATGGCTTCAAGTCATGTCATAAGAGGTGCCACATAGTCCACTTGTTCTCATTCATAGATGATCCATGACAAGAAGAAAGCTGCTCTAGGGAGTGGCTAATCCAAACAGAATGAGCCACGTGGGAGAGAGCTGAACACACTGTGTAGATGGTGCTCGGTACATGGAGCTCTGGCAGAAAAAGCACAACCGAGCTCTAAGTGGTCCTATAGGATGAAATAGGTGCCGGTGTTCTTGGTTCGTTCGTCTTTTTATTTCACTTTCATAAGATTAAGTCCAGCCCCTCTTGCACACTAGGCAGGTACTCTGCCTCTCCCGGCCCCAGCCCAGATTCTGGGTATTCTAAGCTTCTACTTTATAGAGTAGTCAGTTATACAAAAATAATTCTGGTGCAGTGCCTTTATCTGAAGAATTGATTTTTAAATTATAGGACCTACTTGGATTTAGAAAAGAGTCATGATTCTTTGGAAGTAGCAGATAAGAACTGCTCTACAACGTATGAAGCAAGACATGTTCGATCCCTTTATCTTTCCTTAAGCAAATTAACTACAGCCCCAAGTTTGCAAGTGCAGAAGTGGTAACTCATCTAATGCTCTCTGTACTAGACTCCCCCCTCAGATATGCTCTTTATAGAAGTCCAGACAAATAGAAGAGGAGCAAAAGATGTCTCCCAATGTTGCCTCTGCTCCTTCAGTGATCTGACTTCTCATGAATCTTTAGTGATATAGGCAACTTCAGAAATCACAGGGCTAAGTGGATAGTTTTATATTCTAATGACTGGAAGTCCTTGCATGATATTGAGTCTAGCATTACAAACAGGTTCATGCCCATGTTGTTTACAGAATTTACATGGAGTTGAGATGCTATCAGGGCTGTACAGACAAATCTACACTTTTCTAGTTATTCAAGATTTCCTTTTATGCCTCTCAAAAGAATTTCATATTTGTATTTTTTCAGGACATGCACATTTCTTACCAGTTTTCACAGGAGTTTCCCAATTGCCAAGATTTTTTTAATAATTTATTTTTTATTTCTTAAAGTTACATCTCAATCACAATCCCCTCCCTACTCCCACCTCCAGTCTCACCCTTCCACCCTCTTCCCCCTCAATCCCCCATCCTCTCCCCCCCCATTTTTTTTAGTTTAAGGTATTTCTTTTTCCTCCCAAAAGCTCTCCCTTTCCGTAAACAAATGGTTCTTTCTCTTATATCTATAAATACAATACAAAACAACAGAAATAAATAGGCCACAATTGAGAGTTATATGGCTTAGCATACATTCCCAATGTCCAGTCCATATCTATTTGGCACCTGACTTTAACATTCTACTATCTAACCATCCCCATGAGTTTAAAGTTCTATATATAACTCAACTTTCATACTAACTTGCCTCACAATTTTAAAAACATCTTCTTAGATCCAGAACACCTTCTTGATTCCTAAACAACTCAAAATTTAACTATGAGACTCTAGCTATCTACTCTTCAACCACCTCAGAGACCTGAGAGGGATAAATATATCTGATTATATAGGAAGTGCAGGGCCCGCAGCTTCCAAAACTAAGAAATGACATACCAGTGGCTGCCTGGACAGTTCCCATTTTCTCTCCATACATTACAGCATCAATCTTCAGCCATTTGTTCCCGTTTCTCTGACAGACATTGATTGTAGAGCAGGAATTATGAAGGACTTACCTACCCTGTCTTGGCAGAGCTAGGCTGTCGACTTACCTGCTTCCAAGTTTTGTCCTTTTTGGACAGCATTCTGTCTACAGTTGAAGAAAGGGGTTTTTGTTGCCAAGAGAAAGGCTTACCACCAATTCAACCATCTCCCACTGGAGATTCTTCGATGCTCATCTTCTACTTGGAGTAGAATAGGGGGTGCTGTCAGGAGCTGACATGTCTCGATATCAAATAAACTTAAGTTAAGAAAACATCTTTGAATGCCATATTTTGCCAATCTCTTGAGGTTTTTGAAGATGCCCTATCTATCTCCTATATTTATATAAGCAAATATTGCTTGTCTCTTAGCAACTTGATTTCTGATTAGCTTAGAAAATAGCTGTGATAGACTGTCACAGTAACTAACAAAATGACACACTTGCATGACTATTAGTTTCCATTTCTTAATTATCCTAAACAGTTTATGATGGTTGGTAGCAAGAGGCCAAAACTTTACATTTCATTTTTAAGCATTACTAGGTATAATACCTTTAAGAAGCATTACCCTTAATTTTGTATCAATATACCAAGATCAATACCAATGTGGCCAAATATAATCTTAATTTTGTATCAGTATACAGAGATCAATACCTATGTAGCCCAATATAATCTTAATTTTGCATCAATATACAAGGGTCAATACCACTGTGGCCAAATATAATCTTAACTTTGTATCAATATACAAAGATCAATACCGATGTAGTTCAATACAATCTTAATTGTGCATTAATATACGATGATCAATACCAATTTAGCCAAATATAATATTAATTTTGTAACAATATACAAAGATAGAAGGCCATATTCAATAATCTGTCCTTTTTTCTTGATCTTTCCTATACTATGTCTATGTCCCATTTTTTCTCAAGTCTATTCACTCCTACATAGGGGAGAAAGAAGGATACAGAAAAGAAAAAGAGAGAAGTCCCTGGGTCTAACCTCCAAAACACATTTAACTAGACCATTTAACAGCTTGTAGTCTCTTCCCCTAAATGACAAAATTTTCTATTATCCATCAAATAACCAAAGGTGGGGGGAACACCCTCCCCACCTTCTGGGGATGGGACGTTGTTCTCTTAAAATTATTTCCTGCTGATTTGGGACCTAGTAAACCTGTTTGGGGCCCAAATAAGAATGGAAAATGGTTAAAAATGTTAATAGAATAGTTTGATGTTCAGTCCTTTTGTGCTCAGCTATTTAGATGTCCTAAGAAGTTCGTAGACAGTAGCTGATCTTCAGGGCTTTACTGAAGTTCTGGCTGGAGAAGTCTGTGGAGTTGAATGATCTTAGTGATTTTGAGTTGTTGTGGTTGTAGACTTTTGAGGAAACAGCTATTGAGGAAGTATGCAAGGCTGGATCATCTGGGCCACTCGTCTCCTTTGGTGTCTGATCTGTTTTCTGCAGAGGTTTCCATTGTCCAGTTGTCCCTGGATTCCTTGAATGAATGCTTTAAATCTCCTGAAAGATAAGAACAGAGCCCTGCCCTAAGCTGAACTCTGGGATAATTACCTTTTTTTGGGGGGGGAGTCAGGTAATATTTTTCCTGGGGCAAATTTGGTTTTTTGACAATATATAAAGTATTACCTTTCAATCCGGATTAAAGAAGAAATTATTTTGATATTTTTGAGCTAAACAAACCTGTAGTGTATATATTTTGAGATCTCAAAGGAGAATTTGTTTGAATTGCAGCATGCCTTTTGTAAGTAGCTTTTAAACTTAAATCCTTCCAAATCCTATGTGCCTGTCTCTGAATTCTAAGTATTGGGATCAAAGACATGTGGTTCCCAACTGATGAGATTACAGATGTGCTCCACCACACCTGGATTGAAGTTTTTCTCTATTTAGAGCTTGTTTTGTATCAGGCTGACCTTGAGCTCTGAGATCTGCCTGTTTCTGTCTCTAGTGTATTGGGATTAAGCGTATATTCTTCTCGAATGATGGGATTAAGGGTGTGCACCATCACCACCCTGTTCCTTTTAACTCTAGAATTTATAAGACAACTAACTCTATAGTGATCCTTCTGTCTCTGCTAGAGGTAAAGGCATGGGCTAACACCACGCCTTTCATGAATTTTACCTTAGCTCTAAGTTTTTTCAACTCTTGGAGATTTGTAAAACCAGGTTGAACAGCTGTAACCTTTAATTTATTTACAGTGTTTTAAACCTGGTACCTGCTTTTTAATGCCAAACCATGGAAATATCCTATACCTCTACAAAAAAAAAAAAAAAAAGAAGAAAAGAAAAAAAAGAAAAGAAAAGAAAAAAGAACTTTTAAGCTGCTACCAAGTTTGTGTAATCTATGTGGCCACCTTCAGTCTAACATTCTAATCTGAAATTAAGGCCATTTTCCTTTCATACCAGTAAGGCAATTATACCTTGGGTAAATTATAGCTTGAAAATTTTATATTGTATTTTTATTATATTTTTAAGCTTATTAACTCTTTTCTTAAAAAAGTATTATTTACTTCTAGAACATAGTTTCCTCCCTCCTCCCCTCTTGGCCCCTCCCTTCATCTCTCCTTCCCTCCCTCTCTCCTTCCCTCCCTCCCTCCCTCCCTCCCTCCCTCCCTCCTTGTTCCTCTACTTGGTACTCTCCTTCTCCTCAGATGAGGTGGGCCCTCACATATCATACTCCCTCAGATCTTCTATCATTTGAGGACCAAGAGCTTCCAATTGTACTGGGGCTTGATATGGCACACCATCTAGGGTGTGGTGTTCCACTAACCTGCAGCAGATTCCATGACTCACTGGTGGGTAGAATTTTTCCTAGGAAAGATATGCTAGGTTCCTATCTATTTGGGTGTGTGGGTTGTAGGATAGTTATCCTGTGATGTGTGGTTAATATCCATTTTTAAGGGAATACATACCATGTTTATCTTTCTGGGACTGCATCAGCTCACTTAGGATGAGCTTTTCTAGTTCCATCTATTTGGTTCTGAATTGCATGATTTCCTTATTTCTGATAGCTGTGTGGTATTCCATTGTGTAAATGTACCACAGTTTTTTTTTTTTTTTTTTATCCACTCTTCAGTTGAAGGACATCTGGGTTGTTTCCAGTTTCTGGCTATTACAAATAGAGTTGCTATGAACATTGTTGAGGCAATGTCCTTGTGGTTTCATTTCAAATCTTTTTGATATATACCCAAGAGGGGTATGGCTGGGTCTTGAGGTAGATTTATTCCCAATTTTCTAAGATATCTCCAGATTGATTTCCAAAGTGGTTGCACAAGTTTGCAGTCCAACCAGCAATGGGGGAGTGTTCTTCTTTCTCCACATCCTCTCCAGCATGTGCTATCATTTGAGTTTTTGATCTTAGCCATTCTGACAGGTGTGAGATGGAATCTCAGAGTTGTTTTAAGTTGCATTTCCCTGATAACCAAAGATGTTGAACATTTCCTCAAATGCCTCTCGGCCTTTAGAGATTCCTCTTCTGTGAATTCTCGGTTTAGCTCTGTACCCCATTTATTGATGGGGTTATTTGATTTTTTTGGTGTTTAATTTCTTCAGTTCTTTATATATTTTGGATATTAGCCCTCTGTCAGATGTTGGGTTGGTGAAGATCCTTTCCCACTCTGTAGGCTGCCGTTTTGTTCTAAGGACAGTGTCTTTTGCCTTACAGAAGCTTTTCAATTTTATAAGGTCCCATTTATTGATTGATTGTTTTAGTGCCTGAGCTATTGGTGTTCTATTCAGGAAGTTTCTACCAGTGCCAATGAGTTCAAGGCTTTTCCCCACTTTCTCTTCTATTAATGTTAGTGTGTCTGGATTTATGTTGAGGTCCTTGATCCACTTAGACTTAAGTTTTGTACAGGGTGATAAGTATGGATCTATTTACATTCTTCTACATGTTGACATCCAGTTAGAACAGCACCATTTATTGAAGATGCTTTCCTTTTTCCATTGTATGTTTTTGGCTTCTTTATCAAAAATTAAGTGACTGTAGGTGTGTGGATTTATTTCTGGGTCTTCAATTCGATTCCATTAGTCAACTGGTGTGTTTCTATACCAGTACCATGCTGTTTTTATTACTATTGTCCTGTAGTACAGCTTGAAATCCGGGATGGTGATACCTCCAGATGTTCTGTTATTGTACATGATTGATTTAACTATTCTGGGTCTTTTGTTATTCCATATGAAGTTGAGAATTGTTTTTTCCAGATCTGTAAAGAATTGAGTTGGTATTTGGATAGGAATCACATTGAATCTGTATATTGCTTTTGGTAAGATGGCCATTTTTATTATGTTGATCCTACCTATCCATGAACAAGGGAGATCTTTCCATCTTCTGATATCTTCTTCAAGTTCTTTCTTCAGGTTCTTGAAGTTCTTATCATACAGGTCTTTCACTTGCTTGGTTCGAGTTACCCCCAAGTATTTTATATTATTTGTGGCTATTGTGAAGGGTGTTGATTCCTTTATTTCTTTCTCAGCCCATTTATCTTTTGTGTAAAGAAGGGCTACTGATTTTTTTGAATTGATTTTGTATCCGGCAACCTTGCTGAAGGAATTTATCAGCTGTAGGAGTTCTCTGGTGGAATTTTTGGGGTCCCTGATGTATACTATCATATCATCTGCAAATAGGGATATTTTGACTTCTTCCTTTCCAATTTGTATCCCCTTGATCTCCTTTAGTTGTCTTATTGCTCTAGCTAAAACTTCAAGTACTATGTTGAAGAGATATGGAGAGAGTGGGCAGCCTTGCCTTGTCCCTGATTTTAGAGAAAATGCTTTAAATTTCTCTCCATTTAGTTTGATGTTGGCTATTTGCTTGCTGTAAACTGCCTTTATTATGTTTAAATATGGTCCTTGTATGCCTGATCTCCCTAAGACTTTTAACATGAAAGGGTGCTGTATTTTGTCAAAAAGCTTTTTCAGCATCCAATGAGATGCTCATGTGGTTCTTTTCTTTCAGCTTGTTTATGTGGTGAATTACATTGATGGATTTTCTAATGTTGAACCACCCCTGCATCCCTGGGATGAAGCCTACTTGATCATGTTGTATGATATTTTTGATGTGATCTTGGATCCAGTTTGTAAGTATTTTATTAAGTATCTTTGCATCCATGTTCATAAGGGAAATTGGTCTGAAATTTTCTTTCTCCGTTGGGTCTTTGTGAGGTTTAGGTATCAGGGTGACTGTGGCCTCATAGAATGTGTTTGGCAATATTCCTTCTATTTCTATGTTGTGGAAGAGTTTGAAGAATATTGGTGTTAGCTCTTCTTTCAATGTCTGGTAGAATTCTGTGCTGAAACCATCTGGCCCTGGGCTTTTTTTGGTTGGAAGACTTCTAATGACTTCTTCTACTTCCTTAAGGGTTATAGGACTGTTTAATTTGTTTTCCTGTTCTTGATTTAACCTTAGTAGGTGGAATCTATCAAAAAAATCATCCCTTTCATTTAGATTTTCCAATTTTGTGGAGTACAAGTTTTTTGAAGTAGGACCTAACGATTCTTTGGATTTCCTCAATGTCTGTTGTTATTTCCCCCTTTTCATTTCTGATTTTGTTGATTTGGGTATTTTCCCTCTGCCTTTTATTTAGTTTAGCTAAGGGCTTGTCTATTTTTTTGATTTTCTCAAAGAACCAGCTCTTGATTTTGTCGATTCTTTGTATTGTTCTTTTTGTTTCTAAGTTGTTGATTTCAGCCCTGAGTTTGATAATTTCCTCTTGTCTGCTCCTCATGGGAGTGTTTGCTTCTTTTTGTTCTAGCTCTTTCAGGTGTGCTTTTAGATGGCTAATATAGGAACTCTCCAGTTTCTTTTTGAAGGCACTTAGTGCTATAAACTTTCCTCTTAGCACTGCTTTCAATGTGTCCCATAAGTTTGGGTATGTTGTGCCTTCATTTTCATTGAGTTCTAAGAAGACTTTAATTTCTTTTTTTATTTCTTCCCTGACCCAGAGGTCATTAAGGAGAGAGTTGTTCAGTTTCCATGTTTTTGCAGGCTCTCTGTTGTTTTTGCTATTGTTGAAGCCTAGCTTTATTCCATGATGGTCTGATAAGTTACAAGGAGTAACTTCAATTTTCCTGTATCTGTTGAGGCTTGCTTTGTGACCGACTATATGGTCGATTTTGGAGAAGGTTCCATGAGGTGCCGAGGAGAAAGTGTATTCTTTTGTTTTGGGGTGAAATGTTGTGTAGATATCAATTAGGTCCATTTGATTCATGACATCTGTGAGGTTCATTATTTCTCTGTTTGGTTTCTGCATCATTGATCTGTCCAGTGGTGAGAGTGGTGTGTTGAAGTCTCCCACTATTAATGTGTGAGGTTCAATGTGGGATTTGAGCTTCAGTAGTGTTTCTTTAATGAATGTGGGTGGTCTTATATTTGGGGTATAGATGTTTAGTAGTGAAATTTCATCTTGTTGGATTTTTCCTTTGGTGAGTATGTAGTGTCCTTCCCCATCTCTTTTGATTAATGTTGGTTGAAAGTCCAATTTGTTGCATACTAGAATGGCCACTCCTGCTTGTTTCTTGGGTCCATTTGCTTGGTATATCTTTTTCCAGCCCTTTACTTGGAGATAATGCCTATCTTTTTTGCTGAGGTGTGTTTCTTGTAAGCAGCAGAATGTGGGATTCTGTTTTCACATCCATTCTGCTAGCCTGTGCCTTTTTATTGGGGAATTGAGTCCATTGATGTTGAGAGATATTAATGACCAGTGATTGTTACTTCCTGCCATCTTGATGTTGGTGGAAATAGTGTGTGAGTGAGCTTCTCTTCTTTTGGTTTGCTGCAGGCATGCTATTTGCTTTCTGTGCTTTTTTGTGTGTAGTTAACATCTTTGGGTTGAAGTTTTCCTTCCAACATCATCTGTACAGCTGTCTTTGTGTATAGCTACTGTTTGAATTTAGCTTTGCCATGGAATATCTTGTTTTCTCCATCTATGTTGATTGACAGTTTTGCAGGGAATAGTAGTCTGGCCTGGCATTTGTGGTTTTTTTTTTTTTTAGGGTCTGCAAGACGTCTGTCCAGGGCCTTCTGGCTTTTAGAGTCTCTGAAGAAAAGTCAGGTGTGATTTTGATAGGTTTGCCATTATATGTTACTTGACCCTTTTCCCTAGCAGCTTTTAAAATTCTTTCTTTGTTCTGTACATTTAGTGTTTTGATTATTATGTGGCAGGAAGATTTTCTTTTCTTGTCTAATCTATTTGGGGTTCTGTAAGCTTCTTGTACAGTTATAGGCATCTCTTTTTTTACATTTGGGAAATTCTCTTCAATGATTTTGTTGAAGATATTTTCTGGTTCATGGAGGTGGGGCTCTTCTCTTTCTTCTATTCCTATTATTCTGAGATTTTGTCTTTTCATTGTATCCTTGATTTCCTGAAGGTTTTGTGTCAGGACTTTTTTAGATTTGACATTTTCTTTGACAGATGTATCAATTTCTTCAATTTTATCCTCTGAGCCTGAAATTCTTTCTTCCATCTCTTGTATTCTGTTGGTGATACTAGTGTCTGTAGTTCCTATTCTTTTCTTAAGGTTTTCCAGTTCTATGGATGTCTCTTTTCCAGTTCTATGGATGTCTCTGATTGGATTTTCTTCATTGCTTCAACTTCTCTTTTCAGGTATTCCATTCCTTTAAGCGCTTTATTAATTTCCATCACCTCCTTTGCAGTACTTTCTTGTTGCTCTCTGAGGTATTTGATTTCCTCCCTTAGGCCTTCTATTATTAATATAAGCATAGGATTAAAGTCATTTTCCTTTGTTTCAATTGTGTTCAGCTCTCCAGAGTTGTCTGTAGCATTATTGCTAGGATCTGGAGACATCCTATTGTTTTGTTTTGTTTTTGTTTTTTTTACCATGTTCTTGTGCTGACCTTTTGTCATCTGATTGACCCAGGTGTTGTCTGTTTGTTTCTTTTGTCAGCTGACCTTGGTGCTCAGGAAAACTCCCTGCCCTGGGGGTTGGCTGATCCTGAGATCCTGGTGTTTACCTCCAGATGGCATGCAGGTTCCTGTAATAGACTGACTGCCTCTGGGAGAGGAGTGTGGCTGCCACTCTCCTCAACTGCTTGTGACCCAATTGGACCAATATAGAGGGGATTGGAGTGGGGAGAGAGCTATCCTCTGAGGACCTGGTAGCTGGCGGGTCTCCTCAGAAAGGCAAGTAGAGCTATGATTGGGTCTATGTTCTCCTCTCACTGACCCAGTCATTCTGGCTCCCCAGCTAGGTTGACCATGCAGGCAGGGAGCTCCACCCACAATGGGTGTAGGCCTCAGTGTGCCTGTTGCTGACTGCCTCAGATGCTTGGGTGCTAGGGTGAGTGACCCACGCCTCACTATTTGTGGAGAACACACAGTTGCAGGCTCTGTTTGCAGCCAGTCTTGGCTCCTAATTGCTTTGCTGTGACTGGGTTAGGTCTCTGCCTCTCCGCTACAGTGCACACTGTGCTGCCATGTTGGAAACTCCAGAAAAAAAAATCTCACTTACCTTTGCTCTTGTGGTGCGGCTGTTTTTCCCTCTTGGGTGTACAGGTACGAGTGCAGGCTGGATATCAGGCAGACAGTCGGGGCCGCTGCTCTGTGGCTGGAGCCGTGGGCTGGATCCTCTCCTGGGCTAGATCTCCTCTAGCCAGAGCTCCTCTCCAGACCAGTGACTGAGCTGGCTGATCTCAGGGTGGTGTTCCCGGGAACTGCGTGGGCTGTTTTACCTGGTGACCAGTCTCAATGTTTGCCGTGGGAATTCAGACACCATCTGTATTTCATTGTCGGGTAAGGGATGTCACATTCACTCCACAGTGACTAATCTCATTCACCTACTACTCAGATGCACTGCTCTATGATCGGTGCCATCTTAGATCTGAACCACATTTTTTTTATTCATTTAGCTGTTGACAAATTTTGTCTTAGTCAATGTTCTATTGCTGCAAAGAGATGCCATGACCATAGCAAATCTTATAAAGGAAAGCATTTAATTGGGGTTGGCTCAAAGATTTAGTAAATTATCACCATGGCAGGAAGCGTGGTAGCATGCAGGCAGTCACAGTTCTGGAGAAGGACCTGAAAGTTCAACATCCAGAACAACAGGAAGAGAGAAGACACTGGGCCTGGCTTGGGTTTCTGAAACCCCAAAACCCCATCCCAAAGCCTGATTCCTCCAAGGCCACACCTTGTAATGTACCACTTCCTAATGACCAGGCAATCAAATATTTGAGCCTATGGGAGCCATTCCTATTCAAACCACCACAGAAATCAAGGCTGGTTCCATTGCTCATCTATTGGAAACGGTAAAACAGTAAACCTAGATGAGTAAGTATCTCTGTGATGTGGTGATTAAGAATCTCTCAGATGTCTACCCAGGCATGTGACAACTGCATGGTAGAATAGTCCTGTCCCCCCCCCCACCCCAGGGAATTTTTATACTGATTTCCATAGTGGCTAAATGAATTTAATTCCCACCAGCCATGGATAAAAATTCCCCTTTCCTGCCTCCCAGCATTTGTTGATATTTATTTTCTGTTGGAAGTGATTCTGAATGGAGCAGGTTGAAGAGACAATGTACAGAATGAGATAATAGCTTTCCTAGCCATACATGTGACCTAGCACTAATGCCTAAATACAAAAGAACGTGAGGGGCTACCAAGAAACCAAACAAACCAGCCAATAAATGAACTTGTGAAATAACAGACAGTTGTCAAAAGTTAGCCAGTAAGTCTATGAGCAAACATTGAACATCCTTAGCCATGTAAATCAAAACTAAAGCGGCAGTCTTGGCTCTGTTTTCTGGGCAGAAGTCCTCTCTAAACTTTCACATTTAAGGGAGAACTAAGGGGTCCTTTTGAAAACTAGCCCATGACTCCAGTGGATGACTCTTGTCAGATAATTGTTCCTAATAAACTGAAATCCTCCCTTCCTCTTTTCTCCATTTCTTCTTCTTAGCTCAACATTAAGGAAGTCTCATCATTTTGGATAAGATTTTGACATTTTCTACACTATGAACACCTGTCCCTTAAATATTGGAAGGCAGCTGTTGGAAGTCTGAAAGGTGACCTTTCACACTGCTGTAGGGCCAGGATTCCCTTGTTCCTTCGATCCACCTGAAGGCTGTGTCTCCCCTTCTTGGCCCTCTTTTCCTGGAGACTTTGAATTTGTCAATATATTCACCTGAAAGTGAATGTCCAGAATGGAAAACACAGTTTCAGCTGGGACTAAATGTACAAAACCCAAGTCTGATTATTATTTTCTGTGTCTTGCATGTCACTATCATATCTGTGCAAATTAAATAAAATTTTAGAAACTGCCCCGAATTACTTGCTTGTGTAATGGACATTGTTTTTCACAGAGACTATTGCCAAGCCACGTTTACCATTCCATACTCAGGGATTTGAGTATTTAAAAGTAAATATGAACTAGAACATTTTGTTTTCACCTGTCATTCCAACCTGTCAAGAACATTTTGAATCTTGATATTTATCATCAATCATATTCACTTCTTCTTCTTCCAACTTTCTGTCATCATCAAACTCGATAAGCTTGTCTTCCCTCCATGCCTTTATCAAGCCCCTGATGTGAGTGCCTAGTGGGGCAGCACTCCATAGCTTGGCTCAGAGATTGCCATCTGGTTCAGCAGGCTTCCCACCAAATACTTCTGATCATCTTTTATCTCCCAGAAAATGAATCATAAAAAGACAAAAACAAAACAAAACAAAGACAAAAAACCTATAAAACTCTTTAGGTTATATGGTCTCAGACTCTGGATAATGTCTTTATTTCCTAGGCCTTATACTGTCAGTAATACTTTGGGAGTAAAAATGCTAAAATGATAGTTATTCTGTGTGTAACCCACTCAGGATATACCAGTAGCTGGAAGGTTCCAGAAATATCTACATTACAAAAAAAAATGTACTAAAGAAAGTTTTACTGTCATCTTGATAAGACTGGATCAACTTTCTATACATTACATTTTTTCTTTCAGAAGGGACAACACATCCTGGATTTAAATTTTACTTCAGGTGTTTATTAAATGTGTGACATGGGACTTGTGCTCTCAGAACAATGTTCCTATAATAGAATTACTCTGAGAGCTGAATTTAAAATGTGAAAATGTCATCAAAAGTGGCTGCCTTTCCTCTGAAAGTACGTATACCATACATGCAGCAGACACTTCAAGGATTTTCCAGACCTCAAGCTTATTACCGTATAGTCCAAATTCTCCTAGCTCATCTTTGTCAAAGTAGGCACAGCCTTTCTAGTTCCCAGGATTCCCCTATCAGATTTTCGGATGGCTGAGAGCCTGTCTGTGTGGCTTCTTTGGAAATCTGGGATGGATTTGGCCTAGTTCAAATCAGCAAAGCTGTGTGTAGGCGACCCCAGCCTTTTCTATAAGTCCTCAGCTCTGTGCTTGGCTGGAACATGTTCCTGTGTTATCCTTCTAATTTGAATGTTTCTCTTCCATATCAAGGCAATAAAAGCACAAACCGGCATAGAGTAAACCCACCTTTCTTCTGAGATCAGCTAGCCCAGATAAGTCATGGTAATTCTACAAGCTTATGGATCTAGCCTTTCTGACTCTGAAAGCTTATGAATCTGTCAACCTCAGTAACCCCAAAAGCTAATGGATCTATACTTATCAATGTGACTTTCAGCAACTTCTCAGGGAACAACTCTCAGAGTTGGTGCCATTCAGTGTTTCCTGAGATCTGAGTGGAGAGAAACATTCGTGAGAGTGCCTTAAAGGTTTGGAATTCATCTATGCTGCCAATGCTCCCAGATTCCTTCTAATGTTGCTGGCCCTCTCCAAGATTAGTTTACTTTTTTGGGCTAATAATATTTACGTATGGCTCAGAAAGCATAATCTTCATATTGGTATAGGAGTCACTCAATAGTCAATCAAATTCTCTGCTCATCATCGGTCTGACCATAGGTGTTTTACATTCCTGAGTCATTTGTTTTGAAATCTGTGAATTCCTGACCAAATTGTTTATCTTTTTAACAAATATTTATCCTTTAATTTTTATGAGTGTTTGCATGAATATATGTCTGTGTACCACGTGTGTGTGTGCGTGTGCGTGTGCGTGTGCATG
>CAJQZJ010032244.1:951697-966470 GCA_907164525.1 Lophiomys imhausi
CATGTGCGTGCGTGTGTGCGTGTGCGTGTGCGTGTGCGTGTGCGTGTGTGTGTGTGTGTGTGTGTGTGTGCGCGTTCCTGTTTGTCCACAGAGGACAGTGGGAATCCCCGAGAACTATATAGTTACAGATGGTTCTGAGTTGCCATATATATACTGGGAATTGGACCCAGGTTCTCTGAGACAGCAGCCAGTGCTCTAACCCCTGAGATGTCTCTCCAGACTACCGAGTTGTTTTTCTAAGAGCCATGAGTGCTGGAGTATGAGATCTTTCTCTCTGAGAAACCTTCCTCTTTCCTTTGGACTTCAGCAGCATCTTCACTTGCCAGTAATCCAGTTGTCTCGATGTGAACAACTCTACTCTGTTCACTGTGGAAGCATAAAGCCAAACCCAAAATCACTCACAGGGTGATTTTGAAGTCTGTGTCTGTGTGTGTGTGTGTACATTAAAAATGCTTTGTTTATTTTCAAAGTTTAATAGCTTAGCTCCAATAAATGTCACAGGGGAAGAGTCTGAGTCAAAAACTTCCAGAACATAGCAACCTTTTAATCATTAAAATGTCGTTTGTTCTTTTGTACCCCGTCTCTAGCTGCATCTTATGTTCCATTAGTTGGGTTCTCATGTCAAGGGGATCCTTGTCTTGGTGTCTGTATATGTTCTTGTTTGTCCTCTGCATCTTTTCTTTTCCCATTTATTTTACTGTTTGCATTTTTCATCTTAATTTTCTTAATAACCTTAAGTTTTTCCCTTATTAAAATTTGATTTCAGCCAGGAGTGGTGGTGCACACCTTTAATCCCAGCATTCAATAGGCAGAGGCAGGTGGATCTCTGTGAGTTCCAGGCCAGCCTGGTCTAAAAAGTGAGTCCAGGACAGTCAAGGATACACAGAGAAACCCTGTCTCGAAAAACCTTTTAAAAAAATTGATTTCATTGCTTTCTGTTCTTTTCCTCATTGTTTTAATTTCATATTAAATCATTTCACTTCTGTAATTCCCCTTAGTTTCAGAATATCATCTCATTTAGTTTGATTTTATCTTGTTTTATTAAATAGTTCCAGTAAGTTATTCTATAGTATAAACTAGTGTGTTTCGTTTTCTTCTGTTCCTTGATTTTTTTCTAGATATACTGCTTCACCTTTGTAGTGTATTTATGTGCATATGTGCATATGTGTGTGCATGGCATGTGTATATGGGTGTATATATGTGTATGCATGTATGTACATATGCATGTATGCATATGTGTGTGTGAATGTGTGTGAGAGAGAGAGAAAGAGAGAGAGAGTGTGTGTGTGTGGTTGTTCACTGCATGAACTGACATAGCAATCCTGCTTTATTGCTTTGCCATCTTCCCCATAGTCCTGTTTAGTGTGACCCGACCAGGCACTGTATTGCTTTGGTCTCTTTCCACTCAGTTCTGGGGAATATTTTCTATTTCCAGTGTAGTTACACACTTATCCTACTGTGTCCTGACTACTTTTCCAAAGCCTGGAAAGATAGGAAATCATGCACCAGAGCTTGCTCTACATAAGCTGAATTGCATCTGACTCCAGAACAGAGGCCACAGCCTTCTCTCCTGTGCATCCTGAGCCTTTTTATCCACAGAAAAAGTCACCTCTTTGAGATTTCATTTCTTTTAGTCATTCCACCATTCCTCATTCAAAATAGAAAAAAAAATATAAGGACGCACTGCCATTCTGTCTCTCTCCAGATTCGGGAGGTTTCATGTGTAATTTGTGGGTTTTCTCTATCAACATGCTTTCTAGAAAAAAGGTGCACACTAGGAACCTAACAGTGGTCCCTTGCTGTCCTGTGCTCCTGGATATTTTATATTGTTCTGCAGCTGCCAGATTTTAAAGTTCACTGTGTTAGGTTTCCCACATCCTTTATTTAGGGTGTCACTGGAATCTTCAATGGTTTCTATTTTTATATTTTATAAATTTTATTATATAATGAGGATGTACTCTTCCATCTATCTTGAACACTTTTAATTCTATCTCACTGAAGATGCACAATGGAAGGTTATCTCCTGCCTTGGCTTGGGATAGCTGCACTTCCCAGCAAAGGGCCTGTCCTGAGCACACAGATTCGAGAACTAAGACCTAATGAACTCATTGTTTTGGAGACTGATTTCAGACCTATTTTCTGAAAACTGAAGATGGTTATGGCACCAGCATCTGACTTCATTGCATTTCTTATCCTTGCTTCCCTTTATCTTTTCACTTTTAAATGACCTTTCTTATATTGCAGACAGTGGCATCAATACTTGCCTCTTCTCCTCTCCCCAGTGATGACTGGTTTCTCCCTAGTTCTCTTAGCTTGGATATAGCTCAAAACACGCGCTGTGTTTTTATCTGCATCCTGTGAGGGCTGAGGTTGCTTCAGCTCTCTTGACAGTATTGTGAAGATTGATGCCAGCATTGTGCTTGTTTTGGTTTTGTACCCTTCCTTCCATCTGCACTGGAATGTAATTTACGTCTGCTCTTCTTCAAGTGTTCTCATTGCCTCCGGATACAGTTTAAGCGCAGGGTAAATAAGAGGCCTGAGTACTGAGAAGAGGAAAAATATTTGCAGCACAAATTCTTTGAGACACAACTACTGGGAGAAGAAAAGTTAGGTATATATTTTTGATGCCACCTGAGATCTTGATAATATGAGAAGCTATACAAAATTATTTTTAAATGGTATTTGCTTTAGCTGAAAAATGACAATAATAAAAAAACCAGAGATGAGCCCCCAGTAGGTTATCTAATCCCAAATAGTCATCCCTAAACACATGGGCATATGAGCAACCCTAAATGGACTCAGTAGGTCATTCATGTGGGGTGTGTGTAAGTGTGTATGTGTAACGATAGTAATTAAGGTGATGGGGTCCTAAGTTAGAAAGGAGAGACCACAGGAGAAGATGGAGGGGGAGACAGAAGGTTGAAATGGTGTAAGTTCAGCACTCATACGTATGAAATTCTGAAAAAATATTAAAGATCAAATAAAAGAAAACTGCAGGGAAGATGAAACCCCCTTGACCCCATGTCTGTGAGCTCTGTCTCTGTTTCTCTCTCTCACCATCACCAGTCTGTATTTGAGTCAGAGTTTAACAGTGATACTTCAATATGTAATGCTTTCTTAAAGGATGTCCAAACGCTTCTGTTCTGATGAGACATGAGGACCTGATGGTGAGGCTGTATGGCTGACCCAAGGCTATCATCCTGAGAACTGGGTCTGCACATCCTTCTTCATCAGGGCTGTTGTTCTAGCAGCTGCTCTTCTAGCATTCCTGAGTCAACAGACTTCTTCTTCTCTGTTGGACTGTTCCCAGCATCCAGTGGCTCACATTTCTGATTTGGCCCACACTGCACTGCTAAGACAGACTCCCCAAAGCTATATATTTTGTGGAGAAAAGTGACTCACAGCTCTGGGGATAAGTTGAAAGACCTTATGCCTCTCTCATACAATAGATGGGGGTCATATGGTGGTAGCGCATGGGAGATCCCTGAGCTACGTGTGCAGAAGAAACATAGACAAGAGAGGACATAAAATGGCAGAGCTGGTGGAGGAAATATATTTGCTTCATAGCATTGGGTCAAGTGGTAGATGTTGAGAACATACTCACGTGAAAGCTAATTTTCTCTTGAGAAAAAAAAAATTGATTGATCCCTCTTAAAGATCTGATTTTCATGTCTTAAAACCTGCTCCTCTATACTCTGATACCTCCATCAGGGGACTAAGTCTCAGAACAGGAACCCTTGGAGGACAAACGTGCCCAAGTGGAAGCATCTCTAGTCTGGGTTAAGCTGCTCTCCCGTATCCTTTGCCTTGCTCCCACCACCTTCCTCCCTTGGCTTTGACCTGCTTGGTCAGATGCCACCAGCAGCTGCAGGCTGCCTCCCTCCTCACTGATCTGAACAGCTTCACACTATGATCCCCTCACCTTCATTGCCTTCTTCCGCTGTCTTCTCAGGAGCACTCCACTCCAGTTGCACACCCGGGGTTCACCATCTCCTCTTTCTCCAGGTGCATCTCCTAAGCCACACTGCTTCCATTGCAAGGCCTGCTTGACATTTTCACACCAACAATTTGCAAAACTGTCACAAAACCAACTCACTCCTAATTTTTTTTCTACCAGAAACAAACCTTTTTTTTTTTAATTAAGGAAGATAACACATTCCCTTTTATTCCCTTTAGTTTTCTGGATTTTTATCTTGCTTACCTTTATCCCTGAGTTCATCTCACAGTTTTACCCACAGACCTCATCTTGGTTCTCTTGTAAATTGGATTTCTTGTTTCAAGGTGTCAGGTTCCACTGTCTGGTTTTAGGTGACCCTTTCCATGGAATATATTCCCTGAACTCATCCCCAGAAGAATTTAAGGTGACGCAAGTGCTTCACAGGTCTTCGTGTCTGAATGCGCAGCCGATGTTTCCTCAGTCCATCTGAGTATTTGACAGCATGTAAATTTTGATATGCAAGTTGTCCACCTAGGAACATCTTAAGCTTCCAGAGTTGCTACTTTCTTTTGGTCTGATCTTGTTTCACTGTTGTTTTTATTTTTGGTTTGAGGGACTTTGGAGGAGTCTCAAAACTTCTCTTGAGCTCAGTGCTGGAGCTGGGCACTATGGTGTCCTAGAGAACTTTCTGTTGGATGCTGCTGGGCTCCTCGGTCTGAGGATGAATTTTCTTTTCTTGAGAATTGTCTTCAGTTGTTAGTTATTTCTATGATAGCATCTCTTCTCCCATTTTTGCAAATTACTTTTCAGATGTTAAGACTTCTGTACTAGCCTTTTTTTTTGTAATGTTCACCTTTTCAAATATCTGCTTTTATCCTCTTATCTACTGTTTATAAGAGATTCCTTCTTGTCTTCCAAACCTTCTGCACAGCTCTTCCATTTCTGCCATTATCTTTTATTTCTGAGAGATCTGTCCTGTTTAAGGCATCTGGATTCTCCTTCACTCAGCTGCACCTCATGCCACTGGACAGTTTCCTCTGTTTTTAAACGTTCTTTCTCAGTTTGCCTCTGTCTTCTTTGATTTCTTCTTACAGTTCTTGTTGGTCATTATTTGGAAGTCCCCCCAGGCCTCTGCTTACTGGTTTTCTGGTGCAGCTAGTTCACTGGAAGGAAAACAGCAGGTGGTTTGGCTAAGCCAAATCTAGAACATAACACCTGGAGCACCATTAGAACATCTCACACCTCTCTGTGTGGTGTTCTCAGCATTTGCTTTGTGTTTCTTTTAGTAAGTTATGTAGAGAATGATTTTAATATGTTTGATTATGAATTTATCATTCTTAGCTCAAGTTTTTAACAGTTGGGGGTATGGGCCTCTAGTTCAACAATAGAGCATTTTCCTGGCACATATGAGCCCCTTCCTTGGACCTGCAGCGCTGATAAAGATTTTTACATCTTTCTGAAATTACTAGTGCTATAGGATGTGGTTATTTAAATATATTAAATATATCATATATATATATGATAATCTATGTGATAACAAGCTAATTAGAATAATTGATCATTGAATTAATTGTATGATTCACCTTTTCCCGTTGAACCTTAATATCACTTCTGTCAAATTCAGTCTTCATATATAATTAGGCTTGCTCTCTGATGACCACAGTGTGGATCTGCAATGTTTTCTAAAGATCTGTGTACTAGAGGCTCGGTTCTCAGTTTGGTTCTATTGGAAGGTCCTAGAATCTTTAAGAGTTGGAGCCTGGTAGGAAACCTAATGTCACTGTGGAGGTATACTCAAAGAAGGTGGTGAGACACTTGACTCTTCGTTCGTTCTCATTTTGGCTTCTCTCTCACCATAAGGTGAGGTGCTTGCTCCACACAATCCACTTGGTGTCTTCCTTGCCACAGGCCCAGGAGCAACCCAGCCAACTGCCAGAGACCAAAACTTCAGAAACTTCTGAAAGCTGAGCATCTCAGGTGTTTCGTTACAGCAACGCGGGGCAACTGACACAGTGCTCGCATGCTCAGCTTTGTTTCTGTATCTGCACCACACCGTTGGGATGATTATAATTATTTAAGAACTTTATATATGGCTAGATAAAGTTCTACTTGCTCTGTTTCTTTATTTACCTTGATTTCATTTTTATATTTGCTATTCCATATGGATTCGTAGAATTAGATGTCAAATAAAATCCCATACAGTTTTCTACCATAATATCGATTGGAATGAACAATTCAGCTTGCAAATGTTGACATCTTTATATCAGGTATTTAAATCTATGAAGGAAATATTTCACTCTACATATTTAGGTTTAAAATTTTTCCTCCAGTACATCAGGTTGAACTATATGAACCTTTCTAGTACTTGAAAATCTTGGTAAACTTCAAATAGTTCAACCTACCATCTTCTGCATTCTAATGATCTCTAAGCATTTTCCTTGAAGATTTATTTGACAAATGTAATGAAAGTTTTTCATTGAATCACCTGACATGAGTGTAATTTTATATGCAAATTTTTAAAAATCAAAGTTCTGGCTTACTCTGGTTTTATATACTTGTGAACTCAGCTTTTCTTGATCAGTATTTGATACGTTTGAACGAATGTTTTGTGTCTTTTCAAATATCTATATTCACTAATTTATTTTTATGAAATATATATGTGGTCTTAAATTTGGGGGAAAGGGTCTCATTTTGTAGCCCTGCCTGGCCTGGAACTCACAGAAACCTTCCTACCTCTGCCTTCAGGGTACTAAGGACTGAAGACAAGAGCCAGCACACTCAACCCTGTAAGCATTAGTATTAAAGCTGTGAGCTTTTAGTGTTAAAATTTAGCTAGATTTAATTCTTAATTTTCTTTTCATTTTTAGTTGAACCCATATTCTTTTCAGGCCCCTTTGTTTTCAAATAAATACATTAATGTACCATAAACATTCTAATTTAATTATTTCTCCATCTACATACCATGAATTATTCATATATTTACATTGGCTCCTAAATATTTCATATTTAATACATGAATTAATTATTGGAGCTCTGAACATTACCTTTAGGGTAGATTTTTAATTTTATTGTACAGAGAATATTGTATGAACAGCATTGAGTTTGCAGCTGGTTGGGACGCCCTCTGGGGCAAAGTTCTGACCAACTGTATAAATGTTTTATAAATGTGTTTTTTGAGAGACTATGTGGTCATTCCTGAGGTCTGCCAGGCATCATTAGCTTGAGGGCCTTCTGGGAGGCCCTAGGATTTGCAGATCTCAAGTCCTTTGTTAAAATAGCCTCAGCTCTGCCTAGGTCTACTCACATCCTCCTCCTCCAAATCAGTCTAGCTGACTCGAAACCACAACGCGAATGATCTGCTGATAACTGCTCAGTTGCACTGTCCAGGAACAAAAGCAAGACGATACATTGTACACTCTGAGTGCGTCTTGTCCGTCCAGCCTTTACATGGAGATGTGTTGGAAGACCCAGCAGTTGTTACCGGTTTCACACAGCTCTCTGCAGGATCTTCCAGGCATTTGCTTCACGTTCTTCACAGATACGTTTCCAGGATCACAGTGTTCTTGGGTGCAGTGCCCCATCCTGAAGACAGTCTGTATGTTCCCTCTTCTACGATGGTCCCTGAGCCTTGGGGGTGAGAGACAGATGTCCCCATTAGAGGCTGATCAAGGAGGATGTGAAAGCGATATCCCCATTTGAGGCTGAGCAATGAGTTTCTGAACTGTCAACCGCACTAAGACACTTTTCTGATTCAATATTGCTTTTCAGTGACTACTGTCTATTTAGTCGTTCGAAGAAGACAGCAATAAACACTCTAAATGGTCTTCTTATTCAACCTCGTATCTAGGGGGAGCTTTATAGCCATATTTAAATCACGCGCCACTGGAACCTTTCTCATGAAAAAGTTTTGGAAGGCATACCACTGGCTCACTCTATGCACAGAGCTCAATGGGTGGAGGCAAGATGTGCCAATAGTCAGGGAATGCCTTCCTCCTATGTGGTCTGCAAGCAACGAGCATCAGTTAGCAGCTTTAGCAGGAAAGAGCTTTCTGGTTATTGAAAAATGCCCTTCCTGGCCTTTCCTGCCACCAGGAGGACAGCCTTTGCCATATCATCACATTGCATCTCAGAGGTGGTTTACATCAAAATCCTGATTTCTTTTTTTTTGAGACTTATTGTTTCTATTTTATATGTATGAATGTTTGCCTGCACGTGTGTATGTGCACTACATGTGTGCTGTGCCCACAGTGGCCAGAAGAGGACGCCAGATCCCCTGACACTGGAGATATGGATGGTTGTGTGCCATCGTGTGGGAGCCGGGAGCTGAACCCCTGCAAGAGCAGACAGTGCTCTAACCACCATGTCATCTGTCAGTGCCCAAATTCTCATTTCTAAAAATACTTTCCCTTTTGAAATGGATTAAAATATATCACGTTATTTTTCTCCATTTTCATTGCTTAGAATTCCAATGGTCATTTTTTTTTTTTGTATTTTAAAAGTAGGTTTAGTGTATCTTCTAGCCACTCTCTGCATAAGTGCCACATAACTGCCCTGACAGGGAAGCTTGTGTTCACACCCGTGTGGGACTGCGAACAGGAACAGCCTAAAGGAGTGAGAAAAGATCTGTGTGTCTCTGGTTGGAACGCTGGTGGTAATAGGCATTCATGGTTTTATTTCATTCTATTTAGCTATTTAATATAATTGTTATGTTGTATATTAATTTGTAATTAATATAGAATTCATCATGCCAAACTTTAACCCTATATTCATCTAACTTCTGAATACTCAAGGGAACCTCAGGCCCCTAAGATGTTCTAGTTTTTTTTTTTTTTTATCCTGAAACCTGTCATTATTCTATTATTATGAATTTTTGGAGAGGAGAGGAAAAAAATAGGTTAGAATTATCTCACATTTTTTTCTTTATGAACCTCAACTAGAACTACTTGATGGTGGTGCTTTTCAGCTGACCTAATCAAGTTCTTCCTTGTGAAACTTTAAGTTTTGCACAGTTAGAAATGGCTTTTATCTGACACAAAATGAAATAAAAATCAGTGAAATAAAAATTGAGCGATCAGCTACCTAATAGCATGAGAGCCTGAGTTTGAATCTCCAGCACACACACAAACCTGAGTATGGGGGTGCATGGCTGCCACTCCAACATGTGCAAGAGGGAGACAGAGGATGCCTGGAGCTCACTGGTCAACCAGTCTAGCCAACTGATGATCACCATACACAAGGAGAGACACTGTCTCAGAGACTAAGAAGGGCCTATCAATGAAGACACCAGAGGACAACCTCTGGTCTCCCCATAAGCACACACACATACACACATGCACACACACATACACACGTGCGCACACACACTCACGCGCGCACACACACACACACACACACACACACACTCATGTATACATCACACAATTTTCTTTAAAGAAAAGCATGCTATCATGGGTACTTGTCTTCTTCCTGACTCTAGGGTTCAGCTCCCTGTGCAACCTGTCTAGGCTCAGCAGGGCTCCAGATATCAATGCACCAGAGCACAGAAAACTGAAGGCCAGTTTTCATTATGCCATGCATTTCTGTGCTGGGTTTGGAATTGCTGAGTCTTTCCAATAGAACCTACACTCCCCCCCCCCACCGTGTGTGTGTGTGTGTGTGTGTGTGTGTGTGTGTGTGTGTGTGTGTGGAATGTACCTGGCTATCCAGGTTCCCATTGCAGGACAGTAATGAGAACATGAAAGTTTTCTGTTTACTTAGGGAGCAGGAGGAAAACAGCATCAGCTCAGGAGCAAAGACTCTAGATAATCATGACAACACATGGGCTCTAGAGAATGAGAAAGATAAAATACAATAGATACAATCAGCCTAAGAAAGAATTCAGAAAACTACAACTCTATGCAGTAGAAAGGAGGATTTTTTCCCCCACATTTCCAATTCACCCTTTGCAAAACCAAGAGCAGCTACATCTTCCTAATACCAACACTGAAAGTGTTTCATGAAACACACAGAAATGCAGAACCTGGGAGTGCTATAAGAAAGCATATGTCAAAGTCTTCAAGATGTAGGCACAAGCCAGGACTTTCTGGAAAGGCTTCTAACATCACAGCACACAAACCCAAGACTAGACAAACAGTAGTATATAAAATTTACGAACTTCTGTACAGCTAACTAGGGTCATGTGGGGGAGAAGGAACCTCAACCGAGAAAAGGCTTCCATCAGGATTGACCTGTAGACATGTTTTGTGTGATGTTTTCTTAACTGCTTGTTGATGTGGGAGGGCCCGGCCCACAGTGGGCCTGGGTTCCACATGAAAGGTGCCTGAAGGAGAGCAAGGAAGCAAACCAATGAGCAGAGCTCCTCCATGGTCTCTGCTTCAGTTCCTGCCTCCGCTTCCATTAATAATGAACTGGAAATTGTAAGCCACATAAGCCCTTCCCTCCCCTAGGCTGTTTTGGGTTATGGTATTTATCAGGGCAGCGGAAACAAAACTGGATCACCTGGAAACCAAAAGGTCACACTGACAAAACCAGGGAACAGATGGTAGTTGTTGGTCTGCCAGAGCACAGGGAAGATGTTGGTAAGAAGGGGTAAAGTTTTATTTATTTATTTATTTAATTTTTATTTTTTTGTTTGTTTTTCGAGACAGGGTTTCTCTATGTAACAGCCCTGACTGTCCTGGACTTGCTTTGTAGACCAGGCTGGCCTCGAACTCACAGAGATCCGCTTGCCTCTGCCTCCCGAGTGCTGGGACTAAAGGTGTGCGCCACCACTCCCACCCGGCATAGTTTTATTTAAGCGAGAGGAGTCAGCTGAAGAACTTGGATGCACCACATCTAAGAACAGTTGATAAGACTGTTTTATAGCCCCCAAAATCACTGGGAGTGGATGTTCAATGTTTCCACCTTCTTACCACAAGATCATGCAAGAAAAGACTACCCAAAAAAGTTAATAATAAAATAGGCAGGGTGAAAATGCAGGTGGGCCTTTGAATAAAGGTTATTTTATATAACAATGTAACAATGAATTTACAGCAAGTTCTCAAAACTCTGCAAGTATTGACAAAAAGAAAGAAAATACCCAGTGGACTCTGTCATTGGTCAAAATATTGATAGTTTCCTTTATCTCAGGGGATCTCCTGTCTCTAGTAAACTAAATGGCAAGATCCATAAATGGAAATTTTCAGATTTTAAGTCTGGGCCCAGAAAAATCTTTTGTCTTCATTTTCTTCTATTCTCTGCCTACATTTCAGCCACATGGATATTCTGTATTTGTACTTCCTCTTTCCTCATGGATCTGCACACAGTGGCTAAGAAAAATCCATGAGACCCATTGTAATGGGAGAGCGCATGCTTAGAGCTATGGAGTCAAAAGGCAAATTCTGAAATATATCATTTAGCATGGCCCAGCTAACCCTCAGCTAGCTCAGGCAGCCCTACCATATGAGGGCAACCCCTGCTTTCCCAGGACACAATGGGGCATCCTAACACAGAAAGAAAAACATGAAATTAAAATGTTTTCTATGTTTCTACCTCTAATATTTTAAGATTTAATTCTGTTAAAGAATATAATTTCAAATGGACACATCATCAAACTACATTCCATTGGGTAAAATCTTTTCAGAGAAACTGGTTCACTGTTTTTGAGTCAATTACCTTTAATAATCCCCTTTTATCTAAAAATTTCAAATTGGCCATATTCACTTGACTTATTTTAACACTAAAACTACTTTAAGATTCTTCAGTTTAAGACACCCAGGTTAGTGTTTCTGTTCTAAAATTTGAAAAACGAAATAGCCTAGATTTACTGTAAAGAAAGACAATAAAAGCTGGACTATAATAAACAAGAAAAATACTAGTGCAGAATGTAGATTCAGAAATACTTGGCTGCACTCCACACTTTAAAAACTTCTAACTGATTAATTATTTGTAGACAGTCCTTCATTCAGACTCAGAAGGCAAGAAGTCAGTGAAAACTGTAAAAAAGAAAAAGAAAAAAAAACTAGAAGGAAAAAAAGAAAGCAGGAGAGGCATAAAGCTGCTAGTGTTAAAATTTGGGGTGAAAATGACACACTTTGTGTCAAGGAAGATGTTCCAGCATCTTCAGTCATCACAGACTCACTGGGACAGCTAGAGGCCTGCAGCTAAGGCAGATCTCCAGGGTGTGGTATAAGTAGCCATACTATATTTCAGCACAAAGACTAGATGCTCTATCAAGGCTTTCTCTCTTCCCCCAGCACCAAATCGTGCAGGTGTATAAAGCCCTTACATAAATGTCTGGCCGTCACTGAGTTATTCTACAGGAAAGTAGAGGAAGAGTAGCTGTTAAACTTGGGGAAATGTTTCGTGTCTGCACATATTTCAATACCAAATTCATTTCCAGTTTTAAGCCAGGATGGATTATGTTTCAGTCACATCTATAAATTTCCTGAGGAGGCTGGGGATTATAGGGGATTAGATTCCTTTAACATTACTAAGGGTAGAAACAGCTTGAAGAAAAAGGTAGAAGGTTGTAGGAAAAGAGTGATTGGCTGCCACTGTTCCTTGGAGGTGAGGGTGAGGGGTAGAAGTCCTCTTGGTCTCTCATGTATGTGTCTTAGGTCTATGGAAGAAAGGCGTTCTAGTCATGGAAGCTGTACTCCAGAGGCACAACAGCCAGGAGTGACCCAAACACCTCTTAAAGCGAGACAGATGAAGCCATCGATTTGCCCCAGGAACCCAGTGCATTCAGGGCTCTCTGGAAACACAAAGACTGGCTTTGCTCTCTGGTTCTAAATCTTCAACAATAATTCACAAAAGCAATCATGTTGAATCTGATAGCTCAGTGTTTGGGTTTGCTCTTCTAAGGCTACTAGGCTATCGGTGAATTCTTTAAGGGTTTGGACAAACATTTAGCTTTTGAAATTTTATCTAAAATCACTAATTAATCATGAGGGACACACTGTGGGCCTGTCCTGAGCTTGGGTCAGCATTAGGGGGAGACAATCACCCCACAGACTCTAACCCTAGAGGAAGATGTCTTTCCAAAGAGTCTGCAGTTAGAAAAGATCTCAGGTTCTCTCCTCTATTTCTATAATAAGATGTGGTGATGCACATTGAAAAGGTTAAGTTACTAACATGCTTAGCTACCAGTTAAAACTGGTAGGCATGGGGTGGAGAGAGGGGCCTGTGATGGAGGTGTAACTTGAGGTAATAAATAAACATAAAAAGAAACTGGTAGGTATATCTAAATAGACAATAATTATGGTTCTTAACAAAGGTATTCTTCCAAATGAGACATTTTAAACCAACGCATGTGTCTTGAGTAAGGGAAGATGGATGCTCTACAGTGGAGTCATGAATTCTCTGAAATTATGCTTAGAAGTTTATGCACAGTGACTGTGCAATTTTCATTACAGTCTCAAAGAGGTTTCTGGTCTCCAAAGAAATTACAGACAACTACTCTGAGGGAACATTTGCTTCGGAGATGAGTAACAGTCCCATTTAATTCAATTCCATAAACAATAATTGGCAGTTATCTTTTTCTGTCAGTATTCTGCTACTTAATGGCAATAATGATATGCATATGAAAAGAAAAAGTAGCTCATTCACTAACTTCCCACTGTGTACTATTTCTAGCCATACAATTCTTAGATATGAAGTGTAACTATATGGAATTCATAGACATGAAGGTTATGTAGAGTCACAAACCATTAAGAAATACAGTAAGCATTTGAAATTAAGTCTATGTGAGTGGCCCATGCTTTCCAGTTCAGTACTGTACCTCTGATAACACAAAAAATCAGAATGACTAGACTAAGTATTTATCAGGTGTGCCTAACTTAAATGCCTCCTGTGAATGCAGCCCTAGATCATAACATCATAGTACAATGCCAAAAGTTTGGACAACCCATACTAAATATGTGTGAGCAATATATCACTTCCAAAAAGATCCCTATCATCTCCTTCTACTTTGGATTTCACCACCCTAATCACAGAAACAAAAATAACGGAAAAAACTCTATACAACATGCCCTTTTCCCTCCCCCAAATTACTAATCCTGAAGTAACAAACCCCATGAGAATAATCTGGAAGATCTCTCAGACAAAGAACTCAAAAGAATAGGCATAATGATGTTCAAACAATTCAGAAAATATGAATGCATTGCTCTCTTTATCAGATTGTCACAGGCTGTCACTTTTTATTGCTCAGTCTGAAAATCTGAAACCATCATCACTTTTTGAAAATCCTTTCCCATCATTCCAATGTATGCATATCATGAAATGGCATCCTAGACCTTAGAATTCCAATTCAGAAACCCTACAACCTTGTTTCTAATGTTTACAACCATTCCGAACATCTGTCAAAACTTCAACAGGAAAATTTGATTAACTAAGTAACAATACAGGGCTTCAACATTTTTGGAAAATGTATTGATCTAAAAGGATCAAAAAGATAAATACACAAGTTCTCATAAGGACCAGGGTATGAAGGGTAATTGCAGTATAATTTAATAAGAAAATAAAACACATGTTCTTGTCATGACTAGGGCATAGAAAGCATGGCTGCAGTGTAACTTGATGAGGCTCAAAGTATCTGGTGCCTCACACTCAGAAGAAATTTCCATGGGTAACAATCTAGAAGAAAAACCTTCCCCTTTAGCAAAATCATGGAGTCAAAAATCCCAGAAAGCTTTAGGTGTGATGGTCCACAGCATAATCCCAACACTTGGGAAGCCAATGCAGGAAGATCTCAAGTTTATAACAGCCTGGGTATATAGTGAGATCATGTCTCAAAATTATGATAGATGATAGATAGATAGATAGATAGATAGATAGATAGATAGATAGATAGATAGA